>JAFEIO010000034.1:0-10596 GCA_030324255.1 Phytophthora capsici | reverse complement strand
TACTTCAACATGAGGCTCATCACACCACCTTTATGCAGAGTGAGGCGAGAACATTGTTGCGACTTGACCAAGAGTTGAATACAACAGCCGGAATTCCCGACCTCAAAGTGATACTTGAGCCTCTGCCAGGAGAAATACGACCATTTGGAGGTGAGCGACGCCAAGATGGATCTGGACTTCAAGCTGACTATGCCGTCGGGGATCGTGAAACTGGACCAGGATTCCTGGTCCAGGAAAAGGCGAAGCGTGACAAAATTGAGTTTTCCCTAACATCCACTTCCGGACAGTGCGCGAGTTGCTCGAGCCAGTGAATAGTAAGATTCATGACTAGAGCTGTACACATTTCAAAGAAATTGGATCTGTCGGTCCAGATCTCCGGGCTAAATCACCCCGTTCAGACAGCGTCCAGCCCCCAGGTTGTCCCGGTCAAAGTCTAAACTGGTCGATTTCGTCAGGGAGAGGTTTAAGAGGACCATAACTCCTGTTAAAGTTGAAGCGAACTGCAGTAATAGAGTGATGATCAGTAATTCTACCCGCTGCGTGAAGACTGGGTCGCGCTCCGCGCGCAATGTCTCTTAGCTACAAAAGTGTGTGGGCCACACCACCCTTATCTTGCACAAACCAACCTCTCGCAAAAGTCGCGGCGGGAGCGCCCCACGGCGCTCCGCTTCGGCCACGTGAAAATGGTGTCATAGGCATATAGAGACTGTGTTATTTTGCTTGGTTTTGCTGACATTGTACTGCTGCATTAGGGGGTCGGGTATTGCTGTGATTTCCATCTCTCGAACAGCGTTCGCTGAGTAGATGTTATGTAAGGCGGCTCTCGGATCATGCTTATCAACCTCTGCATCTCTACGACATCTGCTTCGCTCGGCTTAAATTTGGCGATGTAATCGAGCGTTAGCGGTTGCGTGAGTGTGAGTGCTCCGAGTGTTTTTGCCCTGGAGAGCGCGACGTACAAGGATTGTGGAGGTACCCCTCCTTTCCTATGCAACGGTGTCACAACTACACCATCGGAGCAAGTTTTGCCTTGACGTTTCTCGGTTGTACAGGCGAAAGCTGGCACGACCGGAAATTGCTCGATTATGATGCTTGCTCGACCCAAGCTGTCGATAATGGGTTTGATACTAGCTGAAATTTTGGGGATTCCGATGACCCCAGCACCAAAGCCAGGAACAAGGACGCGATCGCAATCGTGGAGACGAACAAATATTAGCTGGGGTGTCTTCAATAATCTCGTCACAACGGTGTCGTCGGATTCAACTTGCACAGACTCAGCTTCATTAGCCGGTGGATAGTATCCGATTATAGTACCCAATGTGCCATTAGCAGTAGCATTCAGATCTGCTAGCTGAGGCGGCTTTCTCGTCACCATAATCGGCATCCCGATAAACGAATACAACCGCAAGGGGATCCGCTCGGTAAGATCGTCATTTGCGATAATAATGTGCTGAAAAATATGTCTTGACTTCTCGTTTGGCTCAGCTTGAATCTCATATAGAGGCACCGACATCTCCGTGCATACGCTGAAGGTCATGAATTTGTTAATTGCACACCTGATCTTGTTTGTTGCGACCACCAACGGCCGAAAAAACGTCGAAGTTGCTTCGCTCGTAGACGGAAGCTCTACGACGCGGGAGTTGAGTCGTGCCAAGGCCTCACTGGATACACGACCCCATCGTTACTCCGCTAAGATGTTGGCATAAACTGCGTCTTGCGCGGCACGCATGTTTTCCGTCAGGAACACGACAAAATTAACGGCATTGTACAAGTCAAAGCCGGCGTGGTTGTATCTGCTGGCCGTCTCAATTGGAGGTAAATAGACTACATCTTATTATGAGAGACTATCAGACAAATGGAGTTTTGGAAAACGCTGTTTGACTTACATGGAGAGCCGCGTACAGCAGGAAGTTGGAACCAGTCTCCGCAAAGAAGTGTGTGCTTCCCTCCCATGAACTGGCGAGGGTTTATGGTCATATCGCGCGATGCAAGATCGGTGCTACCCGGAAGTGCTTGGTCTGTCATGGAAATCTCGTCAGCTATCGTAAGCACGACTTGCGCAAATTTTGTTTTCATTTGCTTATTCGATGCGCTCCTCTGTCCATTGCCAGATATTTTCAAGTTTCTGGCTGAGTGCATTGTCTTCCCACGAGTATTCATTGCCGCGACACCCGTGAAGGCGATCGTCTCGACACTACCGGTTCGGCCCCATTTGTCGGCAAAGGTGAGCAATGAGTGAATTACAGCCGACTTTCCTGTTCCCGCCTCGCCACCCAAGTAACCTATGAACTGCTGACGTATTTCGTAAGGATTTTGTAGTGGTCGTAGTGACTGCGCTAAAATATCCCCCACATCGCTCAAATAGGCATATAGAAGATGTCGCGCAGCAGTCTCAAACATGACGTGCTGCCAAAAATTCAGCTTAACACCAACGAAACCTGTCGAATGGTAGGGAAATCTTGCAGATTGGAAGCTGTACGTGTTGCGGGATCGATCCATGGGACTGGTGCAAAGCACTCCTCAAATTTGGCCAGTCTCGTTGATGTTTCGGAAAATACTTAGAGAAAATGTGTCGTACCGGTCGGGAAGCTGGGTGCTGTTTTCGATGCGGTTGGTTTATTTGCTCGATGAAGCTGGTGGCTGCATTTGCAGTAGGAACGTCCACCTCGCAACGCATCAGAGGGTAGCTTTTGCTCATCGAGTCGATAACCTTAGGCAAATTCGCAGCTGTCATAACAATCTCTCGAGCAGTGTCCAGGGAATTAGCAGCTACGGGATCCACGATGGAATCGGGCGGAATGTCACCCATCTCAAAATCTTGTTCACTGTCGCTGCTCTCACTGTCCGAGGGTGGGTATTTGCGGAATGCATCTACTTTGTCGTCGTCCTGACGAGACTGCAATAGTTGGTCTTCCGGTGACATTTCCGATGTATCTCGTGAATGGTGGCTACGGTAAAAATCTGCCCATTGATGCTCAAACTCGCGGCACGCTTCCACCGCACTCGCATGACCAGTTCTCATAAAAGTTTCAAAAACCTCTTCAGCATTGAGTCCCATCGCAATGAATTCTTTACGACGATGGGGCCGAAACAGCAAAAGTAGTGCACAAAAGTAGAAATCTCTGGTTTCTGCGTCACACGACGTTGAAATATCCGGAAGTGGTCGACCAGATATTACGACAACTTGAGGTTTGTCGGACTTCACAAACATACACTCGCTTGCGGAAGCGCCAGAATTACTAGACGACGAGTCATGGGTTCGACGACTTAGTTTGAACTCCTCGCAGACTCGAACAAACCAAGTCTTCTCTAAGGATGCGTGGCGATTCCAATAGTTAATGAGTGCGGAGCTGGAAGATCGTACATCAGGAGCTTTTCCCCGCAGAACGGAGTCGGGATGTATGGTCACATCTTGGGTGTGCTCGGCGGTGTTCAGTAATCTTGCAGCATCAATGTGGATTATTTTATGAGAGAACCAGAATGGGGACTCTCGTCGGATATAAAGCGCAGCCATCGGTGCCGCCACCTCCTGTGCGTTGGTTATCGAATACAACATTGATCCGAGAATGCGGTGACCCCGTGTTTCAGTTGAAGAATCCGACGGGAGGTTATTTGCACTCCTTACACCTTTCGTAAAAGCTGCAATGGATAGTGCTCTCCGATTTTCGACGGCGTTTTGGTTTTTCATACAGTATTTGCAAACGTACGCTGCCACGTTCCTCTTATCCGATCCCATGACAAGTTGCACGTCGTGATTGCATTTGAACGCCCTCATAATCACTGGATTGTACGGGTTCATATACTCGCACCCTATCGGGCGGGAAAGTTTCAAGCAGCCATTTTCGCCGACGTGTGTAGGTGTTAGTGATGGCTCATGCGGTTTGAAAAATCTGCACACTGATCCTTTCGGTGTTCGCGAGGTGATCTAAAAGCAATCGGCTTGGTTAGTACTTTAAAAGCCAAGGGACTAGAAAAGTGTGAAGCACCTAGGTACCTTAAAGCAAGATTTGGCGTGGGTCCAGAAGTGCACTTGAACGTCACGAATTGATATACTATCCGCCAAGATTGTCTTGACATCATCAGACGTGATATTGGCCATCGCCCGACATTTGAGGTAGTCTTCATACCCCCGTGTCATCGGCTCATTAGCACGCCGTGACAGCTTGTCGATTGCATTTTTTAGGATGTCCTTATCGCAGTATTGCCTCCGACACAACGTGCACGCCGAAGTAGCTGGGGCTTTCTGACCAGGAAGAGGTCTACGAAATGCGCGTACACCGACCTCAATTGGATGCAGTTGATTTCCGCAAGACGCCGACGTGCAAATATTAGGTTCATCTAGAGCTGGGAAATTTGTTGTCATGACAGCATAAGCAAACTTAGCTAGCCTTGTTTTGAAGACGGTGTCAGTCAAAGCATCATTTAAGTCGGCCCACGTTCTCGGAAATCCATACAACCAAACTGCAAAGTGAGCATGCAAATCACCCGCTTGCTGGGTTTCAGCGGCAGCTCCAAAAGCGCGAACTACACCGAAAGCACCTCCTCCCCTCTTTGGTCGAGACCGGACAACGTCCCACCCCAATATGTCATCGATAACAATGTCCACGACGGATTCAAAATATTGAGCGCACTGCATAGGATTTCCTCCAGCAATTTGTTTCCGCTCTGCGCGAGTTGGTAACAGAGCCAAATTGGCGGACTCTATAGCTGCTTTTGAGACGTCCCCACTTTTCACCGCAATGCTGTACGTGCCACTAGAGTCCGGAGAAATGGTAAAGAAGAGCTGTAAAACACCAAAGCGCTGAAGGTCCCCAAATAGGTCGTGTCTCGCTCTCATCCGGCTCACGTTCGATCCGAAATATGCACTTTCGCTAGTGCTAAGGCCCTTACGCAAATCGATAACTCTTTTAACAGATTCAGGGATAGGATCTGGCTGGAGGCCATGTGAGTTTGCATGCGCAAGATGGTTGGAATATTTAACAGATTCCAGAATCGTTTCTCGCGATAGATTTCCAGCAATAAGGGCCGTTGTTGACACCTTCATCTTCACGAACAGGGATCGTCTGGCATTCCGCAGAGCAAGAAAGTCAAAAGCAAGAAGCAGAAAAGCGTAGTGGCGTTCAAAACGATGTCCAGCGAGAGATAAGGAACGAAACACCCACTTTCGGAGAGAGATTCGTCTGCGCCGCTTTTCATTCGGCCCGCCACACCCTCCAGGTAGCAAAGAGGGAAACATTTCGGCAACGGCTTCCCAATTCCTTGACTGCACGTAAGAGTTTGACTTCCTTACTAACACGTCGGTGCTAGCATCTTTTTGTTGTAGCAAAATTTTAGAACTTGAGACTGCGGTTTGTTCAAGCGCGACACTATCTCCTTCCCCAATGGTTGATCCAAACGTGCTGTAAGTACTGTCGTCTCGCAAGGCTTGCTCAAGCGCGTCTCCTTGAAGAGGTGATTCGGATCCAGTTGTCCGATCAATTACCACTGATGTTTTGGCCACTTCTGCCAAAGTTGCAAGGTCTGGATCAATACGCTTTCTCTCACGCTTGTACAGCCTATTATTCAGCAAAAGGAATCTGAGAGCTTGCTTACACAGTCCAATATTTAGTTCGTAACGTTTCCTGCAAGCGGCCTGCTGGTCAGATGTCATGGCCCCACCATGGTTACGCGAACTTTGTTGGTCAAATCTCGTGGTAGCATGTCAAGTACCGGGCCTTCTGTATTCTTCACGATGTAGTGATGAGACTTCACAACTTTGCAGTGACCACCAGTAAGTGTGGACAGTGCTACACAAGGTGACACGAGAGCGATGCATTGCTCATCGGTGCGGCTCAATGTCGATAGGTGTGGCGGTAACCAGCCGATATAATTGCCGTTTGCTATCGCCATAGCAGGCGGGCTGTTTCCGTTGGCTCGCAACTCCTGCTCACACGAAACACAAATCGCTACTTGCGACTCTCCATCCAAAGTTTTTGTGAAAGCTGTCATCGATTACACATAGGGTCAGTTGAAAAGCCCATTATCACGGCCCTCAGATAATACCACCTGGCGGATAAACAAGTATCCCGCTCAAATCACCCAGTACGTTCGAAGCATCATACCCTTTCACGACAAACTCTGGTATGTCCACGCCAACCGGGATTCTTAAGCGCTCCTGCATTTGCTGTCCATAAGGCAGTGTATTAAAGGCTACAATCATCGGTTAAAACCGCACCCACCTGCAGTAACTCAGCTCCTAGCGGTCTTATATTCACACGATCAGGAGCGTGAAGCATTTCACAAACACCACAAACCGCGTCTTCAACCTGATATTCGGCCATCTTCTTCATCGCTGTATCCCGAATATCAGCGAGCCGTTCATCACTGGGTATGACAAGTTGATAGTCCGAATCAATGGCTGCAAGCTCGCCGTCGCTGTAAACACTCGCCACCTCCTTTTGCTGGTGCACTCGAGCTCGATACGCCCGAAATCTATCTGCTTCCAGATTTATCCTTGGGAAAGTGGTCTGATCCGTTTCTTTTAAGGTTTCTGGCACTTCATTTACTGCCTCAACAGTCCATTGTGTATCTCTTCGACGAAGCACCAAACAGGGTAACTTCCGTGGTCGCATCTCCGAGGTGATTTGGTCGCTATCAGGGGTGCGTTCACGGACACGACCGATGGTGGTTCCAGAAGAAGACCGCTGTTGCTGTTGATGCCCTGTACGATTCTCTCGTCTTGACCTATATTGCCGAGAACTCCCATCCGCTTCATGATTTGTGCTTGGCAACGCTGTCGTATTCGATACTTGCAATGCATCGGCTCCTTCATGTACGGCTTGCCATCGTGAGCCATGGCGCCGGAACACTAATCTCGGTAATTGCTGCGGTACAATGCCAGTCGTGGTTGGCGACTCACTGTCCGTGTGTTTACAGGCACTGATGCCGGTTGTTTGGAAGGGGGATGTCAGCGGCTGTGGCTGAACAACACGACACGCGTCTACGACCATCGATATCTCTTCACCTCCAACATCCTGTCCAGACCTCCTGTCCATTAGCTTCTGGTGGTTTTGCGAACTGGAAGTAAGGCTTCTCTTGACGACACAGTTTCCATCTTACTCGGATACCTGCACGAAGTTTTGTCTGCCAGATGACGTTTGCGGAAAGATCGATGCTGCCATTGCCGCAAGTGATGCAAAGATACCAAGTAGAAGATTTCGAATGCGCTGCTCATCTCCCTTTCTTCTGGTAAGCAGCTTTCATGTTAGATTTATGTGCAAAGTGTGCTAAGTGATAGCTTGTGAATGTATACGTATGTGCGTTTGTTTGTGGTTGGGTTCAGTCTGCCTTGAGGTTGCCGCTCCGCTGAGTTGCAAGTGGTCGTCTAGGCCTAGCCCTTTGAAAGCAGTTTAAGGCTTCTGCTTCTTCTTCCCGTCGACCTTTGGGGCACGGATCTTCTTCTTTGGCGACGGGTTGGCGTCATCGCTCGCGGGATCGCGACCGCCGTCGATTCTGCTGGCAGCCATCTTGGACACCGTCGCATCCTTAGCAGCCGACTGGAGTTCTTGAAGATCGCGGTCGTCTTCGTCGGTGATAGACAGCGGCTCCGCCCCACGGTTGCTCTGCAACTGAGAGCTTCCCTGGGGCAACGCGTAGTACAGGCGAAGGCCGTGAACCTTCGCAAACGTGTAGGCGCGCCCGACTTCAAATTCCCAGTGATTGGCGGGATCAACTTTCTTGGGCTTCCAGAGTGTCAGCGAGAACACAAACTTGTTGCGTCGCTGGAGGTCGAGTTTGTTAGCAGTCGAAGCACCTCTTCAATTCGACTCGTGTAGTCGTAGTCGATTAGCTCGACACGGATCAGGTTCCAGCTGTCCTTCACCGCGACGACACACATCTCGAGCGAGACGCTGGAATCAGAACTCGGATTTTCGTTGGAAATGAAGTCGCGGACGGCGTCTACCGAACGGAACGGCGGTCGGCGGACTTCCGCTACTTGCGTTCCCAGCTCTTGCTCCAGTGCGTTCATCAGGTTGGCGTTCGACATTTTGAAAAGTGAGGCGAAACCAAGCGCAGCGCTGTCGCGAGCGCTCAATGGCATCGTGCGCCCGTCAAAGCATTAGCTGCCCCGCTGCCCCGCGGTTTCCACCGAAGTCCTGCATCTTCTCCGCGTTGGTTTCAAGGTTTGCACTTCAATCACCAAAATCTTCCACAGCGGAACTCATCACCAGGACGCAATCGTAACCACTCCACAATAACATTAGGCTCTGGATCTCAAGGTTTTTGATGCACCGACGTCGAGAGATTTTCGGCGACCACTTGCCTTGGTGCCTACCCGTAGCCCCACGTAGGAAGTCCTGATGCCTCTTGGCGCTGGATCGCATACTATCGCCGCACAATGTCTTCTACGGTGAAGTATTATAGCGTCTCCAGGGATCGTTTAGGGCTGTACCGCCGCAAAGAATTTCCACGGCTAGTCGATCCAAGCTGACGTACGCGATCGCCGGTCCGGGAGCCTTCTTTGCTGTGTTTTATAGTGTTCATGCCGGGCTGCCACCGAACCCAAGGCTGTTATTGCGACCACTCATCTCGGCGCATCCACGCAGCGCAGAAATCTTGGAGCTTCTTTGCGTTGGGTTTCATAGTTTGGATCGGTGCAGCAACTGCTACCAATAGACAACTTTTTACGATAGATCGCGGCTGAGCCGTTGTATCCACTGTCAGAAGTCTTGGAACCTTTGTGTTGGCTTCCGAAGCTCTTGCGTACGCGCTTCAAGGGTGAAAGATTTCCCGCGGACGCCCGCCTTCCTTAAAGTGGCCACATCAATTTCTCGAAAATCTTGAGTCTCCTCCATGCTGTCCTAGCTTGCGGTGGGCCACCACTAGCTAGATCAAAATCCATTCACATTGTAGTACATTTTGCTGGCAAGCCCAGTGACCAACAGTATGGAGCCTCCGTGGTCGGTGATCGGTGCCGCGCAAGACGTAATCGTACTGGAGAAATGGCCATTCGCGGTAGCCCCAATCAGCTCTAACGTTAATACCGGTGGTCCGGAACGGCACCCTTTGTTCGCGTACACCCGCTTCCCTCCCTGTGAGTGCTCGCAGATCTGCGTGGGCGACGGTGGATCGAGCTGCATCAACTTCAGCACCAACACCATGTGTGACGACAGGAGTTGTCCCAATGGCATTGGGTGTGGCAACCACTTCATCGAGACTTATCCACTGGAGCTCTTTCGATCCGCCTGTGGGGTTGGTGTCGTCGCAACACGCCGCATACCCAGGGGTGCCTTCGTCGTTGAATATGTTGTCGAGCTGATCGATAGCAGGGAGAAGCAACGACGCCACAACCCAGATTACACCATCCAAATTCGCCACCCCGCCACCGATGGCAGGACCGTCTTTATCGATGCAGCCAGATGCGGAAACTTGAGCCGGTTCGTGAATCACGCCTGCAGCCCCAACTGTGCGTTTTTCGAGTACCGGGCGGACACTGCGACTCGTATCGGCAACTTCACCCTGAACGAAATTGAACCTCTGCAGGAGCTCAGCGTGAGCTACGTGCCGGTTGCGAACGATAGCAAACTGTGGTTTACCTGCCGTTGCGGTTGGCCCAATTGCATAGATAACCAGCGCGATCGAGATCTCAGCTCGATACGCACCCCCATGCAACAAACCACACCCACCGTCACCAAGGCTACAGCCATCCGCAGACTCCACAAGACACGTCGGGATAAAGCCACTTGCACACTCCTCAAGACACACCGGGACACGGAGCTCCAACGCTTTAATCAGGCCCCGTTGATTGCCACTCCAACCACTAACGTTTCGACCCAGAGCGAGCGCACGAAACACTTTCGCCAGACGCTGCTGACAAGCTTTTTCTTGTAGTCCAATGCCTTCCTAGCAGAGTCACACGCTATCGTTGTATTTTAGGCACTCCTTTTCGTACGGCAAAGTAGGATAAGACCAATAACATACCTTTATCAAATATGTTCGACGTCAGCAGCGAGCTTTCAGCAATGACGTGTGCACTCTTGGAGACGGCCGCGCGCTCCAGTTCTCACTTGCGACGACAGCAATGCGGACTGAGTAGCGCGCCCTTCTCCGGGGCGGCACTCTTACGCAGCGCAGGAGCGCGCTTCCTCCAGCGACTGCTGCTCCCCTCTCAATGATTTGGCTTGTGATTTCGCTTGTCAGATTGCCAGCTGAAAAAAAAACATTTTTAAAACAAATGACCTGCACTCCTCGTTCACTCGGTTTAAAACGACCTGCACTCTTCCATCACTCTGCTCGCCTAACCATCACTCCTGAGTCGAAATTTAGGATCCGGCAGAGGGCGCAAAAGGGCGCTTCTTACAAATGCACTGATTAATCGGTGTACCGTGGCCGCCCACGAAAGTTGATTTGCGGGGAACTAAACGAGGATGTAAAAAATTAGCAAAAAATACGGGACACTGTTGGGATCGTCCCATTTAAACAGAAATCAATACTTTAGCCCATAGTTTTTTTCGAAGATCTTTTCGGAAGCGAACAGTCAGCCATAAAATTAAAAAAAACACCCGATGTGCGCGAATGAGCGTTATGCTCTTAGCTAAGCTAAGAGAATAACCCCTC
>JAFEIO010000033.1:0-18288 GCA_030324255.1 Phytophthora capsici | reverse complement strand
CTAAGCCTGCTGCTATATTCCGATCCCAGCCAGAGCGTAGGCCATACCAGCAGACCTCCAACCTGGCCGAAGCCGGAAGAGCAGCCATAGCTGCGTCTGGCGGACCGACATGCTTCCAGGACCGAACCGACGGACTGCATTAGCCCACACGGCCCGTCCCTTTAACCAGGGACGTTACAGGAGACGCTCCCAAAGCCAAGTCCACACCAAGTCCTGCAATTCCGCGTCTCCATCGACTAAGCCTGCTGCTATATTCCGATCCCAGCCAGAGCGTAGGCCATACCAGCAGACCTCCAACCTGGCCGAAGCCGGAAGAGCAGCCATAGCTGCGTCTGGCGGACCGACATGCTTCCAGGACCGAACCGACGGACTGCATTAGCCCACACGGCCCGTCCCTTAACCAGGGACGTTACAGGAGACGCTCCCAAAGCCAAGTCCACACCAAGTCCTGCAATTCCGCGTCTCCATCGACTAAGCCTGCTGCTATATTCCGATCCCAGCCAGAGCGTAGGCCATACCAGCAGACCTCCAACCTGGCCGAAGCCGGAAGAGCAGCCATAGCTGCGTCTGGCGGACCGACATGCTTCCAGGACCGAACCGACGGACTGCATTAGCCCACACGGCCCGTCCCTTTAACCAGGGACGTTACAGGAGACGCTCCCAAAGCCAAGTCCACACCAAGTCCTGCAATTCCGCGTCTCCATCGACTAAGCCTGCTGCTATATTCCGATCCCAGCCAGAGCGTAGGCCATACCAGCAGACCTCCAACCTGGCCGAAGCCGGAAGAGCAGCCATAGCTGCGTCTGGCGGACCGACATGCTTCCAGGACCGAACCGACGGACTGCATTAGCCCACACGGCCCGTCCCTTTAACCAGGGACGTTACAGGAGACGCTCCCAAAGCCAAGTCCACACCAAGTCCTGCAATTCCGCGTCTCCATCGACTAAGCCTGCTGCTATATTCCGATCCCAGCCAGAGCGTAGGCCATACCAGCAGACCTCCAACCTGGCCGAAGCCGGAAGAGCAGCCATAGCTGCGTCTGGCGGACCGACATGCTTCCAGGACCGAACCGACGGACTGCATTAGCCCACACGGCCCGTCCCTTTAACCAGGGACGTTACAGGAGACGCTCCCAAAGCCAAGTCCACACCAAGTCCTGCAATTCCGCGTCTCCATCGACTAAGCCTGCTGCTATATTCCGATCCCAGCCAGAGCGTAGGCCATACCAGCAGACCTCCAACCTGGCCGAAGCCGGAAGAGCAGCCATAGCTGCGTCTGGCGGACCGACATGCTTCCAGGACCGAACCGACGGACTGCATTAGCCCACACGGCCCGTCCCTTTAACCAGGGACGTTACAGGAGACGCTCCCAAAGCCAAGTCCACACCAAGTCCTGCAATTCCGCGTCTCCATCGACTAAGCCTGCTGCTATATTCCGATCCCAGCCAGAGCGTAGGCCATACCAGCAGACCTCCAACCTGGCCGAAGCCGGAAGAGCAGCCATAGCTGCGTCTGGCGGACCGACATGCTTCCAGGACCGAACCGACGGACTGCATTAGCCCACACGGCCCGTCCCTTTAACCAGGGACGTTACAGGAGACGCTCCCAAAGCCAAGTCCACACCAAGTCCTGCAATTCCGCGTCTCCATCGACTAAGCCTGCTGCTATATTCCGATCCCAGCCAGAGCGTAGGCCATACCAGCAGACCTCCAACCTGGCCGAAGCCGGAAGAGCAGCCATAGCTGCGTCTGGCGGACCGACATGCTTCCAGGACCGAACCGACGGACTGCATTAGCCCACACGGCCCGTCCCTTTAACCAGGGACGTTACAGGAGACGCTCCCAAAGCCAAGTCCACACCAAGTCCTGCAATTCCGCGTCTCCATCGACTAAGCCTGCTGCTATATTCCGATCCCAGCCAGAGCGTAGGCCATACCAGCAGACCTCCAACCTGGCCGAAGCCGGAAGAGCAGCCATAGCTGCGTCTGGCGGACCGACATGCTTCCAGGACCGAACCGACGGACTGCATTAGCCCACACGGCCCGTCCCTTTAACCAGGGAGGGACGTTACAGGAGACGCTCCCAAAGCCAAGTCCACACCAAGTCCTGCAATTCCGCGTCTCCATCGACTAAGCCTGCTGCTATATTCCGATCCCAGCCAGAGCGTAGGCCATACCAGCAGACCTCCAACCTGGCCGAAGCCGGAAGAGCAGCCATAGCTGCGTCTGGCGGACCGACATGCTTCCAGGACCGAACCGACGGACTGCATTAGCCCACACGGCCCGTCCCTTTAACCAGGGACGTTACAGGAGACGCTCCCAAAGCCAAGTCCACACCAAGTCCTGCAATTCCGCGTCTCCATCGACTAAGCCTGCTGCTATATTCCGATCCCAGCCAGAGCGTAGGCCATACCAGCAGACCTCCAACCTGGCCGAAGCCGGAAGAGCAGCCATAGCTGCGTCTGGCGGACCGACATGCTTCCAGGACCGAACCGACGGACTGCATTAGCCCACACGGCCCGTCCCTTTAACCAGGGACGTTACAGGAGACGCTCCCAAAGCCAAGTCCACACCAAGTCCTGCAATTCCGCGTCTCCATCGACTAAGCCTGCTGCTATATTCCGATCCCAGCCAGAGCGTAGGCCATACCAGCAGACCTCCAACCTGGCCGAAGCCGGAAGAGCAGCCATAGCTGCGTCTGGCGGACCGACATGCTTCCAGGACCGAACCGACGGACTGCATTAGCCCACACGGCCCGTCCCTTTAACCAGGGACGTTACAGGAGACGCTCCCAAAGCCAAGTCCACACCAAGTCCTGCAATTCCGCGTCTCCATCGACTAAGCCTGCTGCTATATTCCGATCCCAGCCAGAGCGTAGGCCATACCAGCAGACCTCCAACCTGGCCGAAGCCGGAAGAGCAGCCATAGCTGCGTCTGGCGGACCGACATGCTTCCAGGACCGAACCGACGGACTGCATTAGCCCACACGGCCCGTCCCTTTAACCAGGGAACGTTACAGGAGACGCTCCCAAAGCCAAGTCCACACCAAGTCCTGCAATTCCGCGTCTCCATCGACTAAGCCTGCTGCTATATTCCGATCCCAGCCAGAGCGTAGGCCATACCAGCAGACCTCCAACCTGGCCGAAGCCGGAAGAGCAGCCATAGCTGCGTCTGGCGGACCGACATGCTTCCAGGACCGAACCGACGGACTGCATTAGCCCACACGGCCCGTCCCTTTAACCAGGGACGTTACAGGAGACGCTCCCAAAGCCAAGTCCACACCAAGTCCTGCAATTCCGCGTCTCCATCGACTAAGCCTGCTGCTATATTCCGATCCCAGCCAGAGCGTAGGCCATACCAGCAGACCTCCAACCTGGCCGAAGCCGGAAGAGCAGCCATAGCTGCGTCTGGCGGACCGACATGCTTCCAGGACCGAACCGACGGACTGCATTAGCCCACACGGCCCGTCCCTTTAACCAGGGACGTTACAGGAGACGCTCCCAAAGCCAAGTCCACACCAAGTCCTGCAATTCCGCGTCTCCATCGACTAAGCCTGCTGCTATATTCCGATCCCAGCCAGAGCGTAGGCCATACCAGCAGACCTCCAACCTGGCCGAAGCCGGAAGAGCAGCCATAGCTGCGTCTGGCGGACCGACATGCTTCCAGGACCGAACCGACGGACTGCATTAGCCCACACGGCCCGTCCCTTTAACCAGGGACGTTACAGGAGACGCTCCCAAAGCCAAGTCCACACCAAGTCCTGCAATTCCGCGTCTCCATCGACTAAGCCTGCTGCTATATTCCGATCCCAGCCAGAGCGTAGGCCATACCAGCAGACCTCCAACCTGGCCGAAGCCGGAAGAGCAGCCATAGCTGCGTCTGGCGGACCGACATGCTTCCAGGACCGAACCGACGGACTGCATTAGCCCACACGGCCCGTCCCTTTAACCAGGGACGTTACAGGAGACGCTCCCAAAGCCAAGTCCACACCAAGTCCTGCAATTCCGCGTCTCCATCGACTAAGCCTGCTGCTATATTCCGATCCCAGCCAGAGCGTAGGCCATACCAGCAGACCTCCAACCTGGCCGAAGCCGGAAGAGCAGCCATAGCTGCGTCTGGCGGACCGACATGCTTCCAGGACCGAACCGACGGACTGCATTAGCCCACACGGCCCGTCCCTTTAACCAGGGACGTTACAGGAGACGCTCCCAAAGCCAAGTCCACACCAAGTCCTGCAATTCCGCGTCTCCATCGACTAAGCCTGCTGCTATATTCCGATCCCAGCCAGAGCGTAGGCCATACCAGCAGACCTCCAACCTGGCCGAAGCCGGAAGAGCAGCCATAGCTGCGTCTGGCGGACCGACATGCTTCCAGGACCGAACCGACGGACTGCATTAGCCCACACGGCCCGTCCCTTTAACCAGGGACGTTACAGGAGACGCTCCCAAAGCCAAGTCCACACCAAGTCCTGCAATTCCGCGTCTCCATCGACTAAGCCTGCTGCTATATTCCGATCCCAGCCAGAGCGTAGGCCATACCAGCAGACCTCCAACCTGGCCGAAGCCGGAAGAGCAGCCATAGCTGCGTCTGGCGGACCGACATGCTTCCAGGACCGAACCGACGGACTGCATTAGCCCACACGGCCCGTCCCTTTAACCAGGGACGTTACAGGAGACGCTCCCAAAGCCAAGTCCACACCAAGTCCTGCAATTCCGCGTCTCCATCGACTAAGCCTGCTGCTATATTCCGATCCCAGCCAGAGCGTAGGCCATACCAGCAGACCTCCAACCTGGCCGAAGCCGGAAGAGCAGCCATAGCTGCGTCTGGCGGACCGACATGCTTCCAGGACCGAACCGACGGACTGCATTAGCCCACACGGCCCGTCCCTTTAACCAGGGACGTTACAGGAGACGCTCCCAAAGCCAAGTCCACACCAAGTCCTGCAATTCCGCGTCTCCATCGACTAAGCCTGCTGCTATATTCCGATCCCAGCCAGAGCGTAGGCCATACCAGCAGACCTCCAACCTGGCCGAAGCCGGAAGAGCAGCCATAGCTGCGTCTGGCGGACCGACATGCTTCCAGGACCGAACCGACGGACTGCATTAGCCCACACGGCCCGTCCCTTTAACCAGGGACGTTACAGGAGACGCTCCCAAAGCCAAGTCCACACCAAGTCCTGCAATTCCGCGTCTCCATCGACTAAGCCTGCTGCTATATTCCGATCCCAGCCAGAGCGTAGGCCATACCAGCAGACCTCCAACCTGGCCGAAGCCGGAAGAGCAGCCATAGCTGCGTCTGGCGGACCGACATGCTTCCAGGACCGAACCGACGGACTGCATTAGCCCACACGGCCCGTCCCTTTAACCAGGGACGTTACAGGAGACGCTCCCAAAGCCAAGTCCACACCAAGTCCTGCAATTCCGCGTCTCCATCGACTAAGCCTGCTGCTATATTCCGATCCCAGCCAGAGCGTAGGCCATACCAGCAGACCTCCAACCTGGCCGAAGCCGGAAGAGCAGCCATAGCTGCGTCTGGCGGACCGACATGCTTCCAGGACCGAACCGACGGACTGCATTAGCCCACACGGCCCGTCCCTTTAACCAGGGACGTTACAGGAGACGCTCCCAAAGCCAAGTCCACACCAAGTCCTGCAATTCCGCGTCTCCATCGACTAAGCCTGCTGCTATATTCCGATCCCAGCCAGAGCGTAGGCCATACCAGCAGACCTCCAACCTGGCCGAAGCCGGAAGAGCAGCCATAGCTGCGTCTGGCGGACCGACATGCTTCCAGGACCGAACCGACGGACTGCATTAGCCCACACGGCCCGTCCCTTTAACCAGGGACGTTACAGGAGACGCTCCCAAAGCCAAGTCCACACCAAGTCCTGCAATTCCGCGTCTCCATCGACTAAGCCTGCTGCTATATTCCGATCCCAGCCAGAGCGTAGGCCATACCAGCAGACCTCCAACCTGGCCGAAGCCGGAAGAGCAGCCATAGCTGCGTCTGGCGGACCGACATGCTTCCAGGACCGAACCGACGGACTGCATTAGCCCACACGGCCCGTCCCTTTAACCAGGGACGTTACAGGAGACGCTCCCAAAGCCAAGTCCACACCAAGTCCTGCAATTCCGCGTCTCCATCGACTAAGCCTGCTGCTATATTCCGATCCCAGCCAGAGCGTAGGCCATACCAGCAGACCTCCAACCTGGCCGAAGCCGGAAGAGCAGCCATAGCTGCGTCTGGCGGACCGACATGCTTCCAGGACCGAACCGACGGACTGCATTAGCCCACACGGCCCGTCCCTTTAACCAGGGACGTTACAGGAGACGCTCCCAAAGCCAAGTCCACACCAAGTCCTGCAATTCCGCGTCTCCATCGACTAAGCCTGCTGCTATATTCCGATCCCAGCCAGAGCGTAGGCCATACCAGCAGACCTCCAACCTGGCCGAAGCCGGAAGAGCAGCCATAGCTGCGTCTGGCGGACCGACATGCTTCCAGGACCGAACCGACGGACTGCATTAGCCCACACGGCCCGTCCCTTTAACCAGGGACGTTACAGGAGACGCTCCCAAAGCCAAGTCCACACCAAGTCCTGCAATTCCGCGTCTCCATCGACTAAGCCTGCTGCTATATTCCGATCCCAGCCAGAGCGTAGGCCATACCAGCAGACCTCCAACCTGGCCGAAGCCGGAAGAGCAGCCATAGCTGCGTCTGGCGGACCGACATGCTTCCAGGACCGAACCGACGGACTGCATTAGCCCACACGGCCCGTCCCTTTAACCAGGGACGTTACAGGAGACGCTCCCAAAGCCAAGTCCACACCAAGTCCTGCAATTCCGCGTCTCCATCGACTAAGCCTGCTGCTATATTCCGATCCCAGCCAGAGCGTAGGCCATACCAGCAGACCTCCAACCTGGCCGAAGCCGGAAGAGCAGCCATAGCTGCGTCTGGCGGACCGACATGCTTCCAGGACCGAACCGACGGACTGCATTAGCCCACACGGCCCGTCCCTTTAACCAGGGACGTTACAGGAGACGCTCCCAAAGCCAAGTCCACACCAAGTCCTGCAATTCCGCGTCTCCATCGACTAAGCCTGCTGCTATATTCCGATCCCAGCCAGAGCGTAGGCCATACCAGCAGACCTCCAACCTGGCCGAAGCCGGAAGAGCAGCCATAGCTGCGTCTGGCGGACCGACATGCTTCCAGGACCGAACCGACGGACTGCATTAGCCCACACGGCCCGTCCCTTTAACCAGGGACGTTACAGGAGACGCTCCCAAAGCCAAGTCCACACCAAGTCCTGCAATTCCGCGTCTCCATCGACTAAGCCTGCTGCTATATTCCGATCCCAGCCAGAGCGTAGGCCATACCAGCAGACCTCCAACCTGGCCGAAGCCGGAAGAGCAGCCATAGCTGCGTCTGGCGGACCGACATGCTTCCAGGACCGAACCGACGGACTGCATTAGCCCACACGGCCCGTCCCTTTAACCAGGGACGTTACAGGAGACGCTCCCAAAGCCAAGTCCACACCAAGTCCTGCAATTCCGCGTCTCCATCGACTAAGCCTGCTGCTATATTCCGATCCCAGCCAGAGCGTAGGCCATACCAGCAGACCTCCAACCTGGCCGAAGCCGGAAGAGCAGCCATAGCTGCGTCTGGCGGACCGACATGCTTCCAGGACCGAACCGACGGACTGCATTAGCCCACACGGCCCGTCCCTTTAACCAGGGACGTTACAGGAGACGCTCCCAAAGCCAAGTCCACACCAAGTCCTGCAATTCCGCGTCTCCATCGACTAAGCCTGCTGCTATATTCCGATCCCAGCCAGAGCGTAGGCCATACCAGCAGACCTCCAACCTGGCCGAAGCCGGAAGAGCAGCCATAGCTGCGTCTGGCGGACCGACATGCTTCCAGGACCGAACCGACGGACTGCATTAGCCCACACGGCCCGTCCCTTTAACCAGGGACGTTACAGGAGACGCTCCCAAAGCCAAGTCCACACCAAGTCCTGCAATTCCGCGTCTCCATCGACTAAGCCTGCTGCTATATTCCGATCCCAGCCAGAGCGTAGGCCATACCAGCAGACCTCCAACCTGGCCGAAGCCGGAAGAGCAGCCATAGCTGCGTCTGGCGGACCGACATGCTTCCAGGACCGAACCGACGGACTGCATTAGCCCACACGGCCCGTCCCTTTAACCAGGGACGTTACAGGAGACGCTCCCAAAGCCAAGTCCACACCAAGTCCTGCAATTCCGCGTCTCCATCGACTAAGCCTGCTGCTATATTCCGATCCCAGCCAGAGCGTAGGCCATACCAGCAGACCTCCAACCTGGCCGAAGCCGGAAGAGCAGCCATAGCTGCGTCTGGCGGACCGACATGCTTCCAGGACCGAACCGACGGACTGCATTAGCCCACACGGCCCGTCCCTTTAACCAGGGACGTTACAGGAGACGCTCCCAAAGCCAAGTCCACACCAAGTCCTGCAATTCCGCGTCTCCATCGACTAAGCCTGCTGCTATATTCCGATCCCAGCCAGAGCGTAGGCCATACCAGCAGACCTCCAACCTGGCCGAAGCCGGAAGAGCAGCCATAGCTGCGTCTGGCGGACCGACATGCTTCCAGGACCGAACCGACGGACTGCATTAGCCCACACGGCCCGTCCCTTTAACCAGGGACGTTACAGGAGACGCTCCCAAAGCCAAGTCCACACCAAGTCCTGCAATTCCGCGTCTCCATCGACTAAGCCTGCTGCTATATTCCGATCCCAGCCAGAGCGTAGGCCATACCAGCAGACCTCCAACCTGGCCGAAGCCGGAAGAGCAGCCATAGCTGCGTCTGGCGGACCGACATGCTTCCAGGACCGAACCGACGGACTGCATTAGCCCACACGGCCCGTCCCTTTAACCAGGGACGTTACAGGAGACGCTCCCAAAGCCAAGTCCACACCAAGTCCTGCAATTCCGCGTCTCCATCGACTAAGCCTGCTGCTATATTCCGATCCCAGCCAGAGCGTAGGCCATACCAGCAGACCTCCAACCTGGCCGAAGCCGGAAGAGCAGCCATAGCTGCGTCTGGCGGACCGACATGCTTCCAGGACCGAACCGACGGACTGCATTAGCCCACACGGCCCGTCCCTTTAACCAGGGACGTTACAGGAGACGCTCCCAAAGCCAAGTCCACACCAAGTCCTGCAATTCCGCGTCTCCATCGACTAAGCCTGCTGCTATATTCCGATCCCAGCCAGAGCGTAGGCCATACCAGCAGACCTCCAACCTGGCCGAAGCCGGAAGAGCAGCCATAGCTGCGTCTGGCGGACCGACATGCTTCCAGGACCGAACCGACGGACTGCATTAGCCCACACGGCCCGTCCCTTTAACCAGGGACGTTACAGGAGACGCTCCCAAAGCCAAGTCCACACCAAGTCCTGCAATTCCGCGTCTCCATCGACTAAGCCTGCTGCTATATTCCGATCCCAGCCAGAGCGTAGGCCATACCAGCAGACCTCCAACCTGGCCGAAGCCGGAAGAGCAGCCATAGCTGCGTCTGGCGGACCGACATGCTTCCAGGACCGAACCGACGGACTGCATTAGCCCACACGGCCCGTCCCTTTAACCAGGGACGTTACAGGAGACGCTCCCAAAGCCAAGTCCACACCAAGTCCTGCAATTCCGCGTCTCCATCGACTAAGCCTGCTGCTATATTCCGATCCCAGCCAGAGCGTAGGCCATACCAGCAGACCTCCAACCTGGCCGAAGCCGGAAGAGCAGCCATAGCTGCGTCTGGCGGACCGACATGCTTCCAGGACCGAACCGACGGACTGCATTAGCCCACACGGCCCGTCCCTTTAACCAGGGACGTTACAGGAGACGCTCCCAAAGCCAAGTCCACACCAAGTCCTGCAATTCCGCGTCTCCATCGACTAAGCCTGCTGCTATATTCCGATCCCAGCCAGAGCGTAGGCCATACCAGCAGACCTCCAACCTGGCCGAAGCCGGAAGAGCAGCCATAGCTGCGTCTGGCGGACCGACATGCTTCCAGGACCGAACCGACGGACTGCATTAGCCCACACGGCCCGTCCCTTTAACCAGGGACGTTACAGGAGACGCTCCCAAAGCCAAGTCCACACCAAGTCCTGCAATTCCGCGTCTCCATCGACTAAGCCTGCTGCTATATTCCGATCCCAGCCAGAGCGTAGGCCATACCAGCAGACCTCCAACCTGGCCGAAGCCGGAAGAGCAGCCATAGCTGCGTCTGGCGGACCGACATGCTTCCAGGACCGAACCGACGGACTGCATTAGCCCACACGGCCCGTCCCTTTAACCAGGGACGTTACAGGAGACGCTCCCAAAGCCAAGTCCACACCAAGTCCTGCAATTCCGCGTCTCCATCGACTAAGCCTGCTGCTATATTCCGATCCCAGCCAGAGCGTAGGCCATACCAGCAGACCTCCAACCTGGCCGAAGCCGGAAGAGCAGCCATAGCTGCGTCTGGCGGACCGACATGCTTCCAGGACCGAACCGACGGACTGCATTAGCCCACACGGCCCGTCCCTTTAACCAGGGACGTTACAGGAGACGCTCCCAAAGCCAAGTCCACACCAAGTCCTGCAATTCCGCGTCTCCATCGACTAAGCCTGCTGCTATATTCCGATCCCAGCCAGAGCGTAGGCCATACCAGCAGACCTCCAACCTGGCCGAAGCCGGAAGAGCAGCCATAGCTGCGTCTGGCGGACCGACATGCTTCCAGGACCGAACCGACGGACTGCATTAGCCCACACGGCCCGTCCCTTTAACCAGGGACGTTACAGGAGACGCTCCCAAAGCCAAGTCCACACCAAGTCCTGCAATTCCGCGTCTCCATCGACTAAGCCTGCTGCTATATTCCGATCCCAGCCAGAGCGTAGGCCATACCAGCAGACCTCCAACCTGGCCGAAGCCGGAAGAGCAGCCATAGCTGCGTCTGGCGGACCGACATGCTTCCAGGACCGAACCGACGGACTGCATTAGCCCACACGGCCCGTCCCTTTAACCAGGGACGTTACAGGAGACGCTCCCAAAGCCAAGTCCACACCAAGTCCTGCAATTCCGCGTCTCCATCGACTAAGCCTGCTGCTATATTCCGATCCCAGCCAGAGCGTAGGCCATACCAGCAGACCTCCAACCTGGCCGAAGCCGGAAGAGCAGCCATAGCTGCGTCTGGCGGACCGACATGCTTCCAGGACCGAACCGACGGACTGCATTAGCCCACACGGCCCGTCCCTTTAACCAGGGACGTTACAGGAGACGCTCCCAAAGCCAAGTCCACACCAAGTCCTGCAATTCCGCGTCTCCATCGACTAAGCCTGCTGCTATATTCCGATCCCAGCCAGAGCGTAGGCCATACCAGCAGACCTCCAACCTGGCCGAAGCCGGAAGAGCAGCCATAGCTGCGTCTGGCGGACCGACATGCTTCCAGGACCGAACCGACGGACTGCATTAGCCCACACGGCCCGTCCCTTTAACCAGGGACGTTACAGGAGACGCTCCCAAAGCCAAGTCCACACCAAGTCCTGCAATTCCGCGTCTCCATCGACTAAGCCTGCTGCTATATTCCGATCCCAGCCAGAGCGTAGGCCATACCAGCAGACCTCCAACCTGGCCGAAGCCGGAAGAGCAGCCATAGCTGCGTCTGGCGGACCGACATGCTTCCAGGACCGAACCGACGGACTGCATTAGCCCACACGGCCCGTCCCTTTAACCAGGGACGTTACAGGAGACGCTCCCAAAGCCAAGTCCACACCAAGTCCTGCAATTCCGCGTCTCCATCGACTAAGCCTGCTGCTATATTCCGATCCCAGCCAGAGCGTAGGCCATACCAGCAGACCTCCAACCTGGCCGAAGCCGGAAGAGCAGCCATAGCTGCGTCTGGCGGACCGACATGCTTCCAGGACCGAACCGACGGACTGCATTAGCCCACACGGCCCGTCCCTTTAACCAGGGACGTTACAGGAGACGCTCCCAAAGCCAAGTCCACACCAAGTCCTGCAATTCCGCGTCTCCATCGACTAAGCCTGCTGCTATATTCCGATCCCAGCCAGAGCGTAGGCCATACCAGCAGACCTCCAACCTGGCCGAAGCCGGAAGAGCAGCCATAGCTGCGTCTGGCGGACCGACATGCTTCCAGGACCGAACCGACGGACTGCATTAGCCCACACGGCCCGTCCCTTTAACCAGGGACGTTACAGGAGACGCTCCCAAAGCCAAGTCCACACCAAGTCCTGCAATTCCGCGTCTCCATCGACTAAGCCTGCTGCTATATTCCGATCCCAGCCAGAGCGTAGGCCATACCAGCAGACCTCCAACCTGGCCGAAGCCGGAAGAGCAGCCATAGCTGCGTCTGGCGGACCGACATGCTTCCAGGACCGAACCGACGGACTGCATTAGCCCACACGGCCCGTCCCTTTAACCAGGGACGTTACAGGAGACGCTCCCAAAGCCAAGTCCACACCAAGTCCTGCAATTCCGCGTCTCCATCGACTAAGCCTGCTGCTATATTCCGATCCCAGCCAGAGCGTAGGCCATACCAGCAGACCTCCAACCTGGCCGAAGCCGGAAGAGCAGCCATAGCTGCGTCTGGCGGACCGACATGCTTCCAGGACCGAACCGACGGACTGCATTAGCCCACACGGCCCGTCCCTTTAACCAGGGACGTTACAGGAGACGCTCCCAAAGCCAAGTCCACACCAAGTCCTGCAATTCCGCGTCTCCATCGACTAAGCCTGCTGCTATATTCCGATCCCAGCCAGAGCGTAGGCCATACCAGCAGACCTCCAACCTGGCCGAAGCCGGAAGAGCAGCCATAGCTGCGTCTGGCGGACCGACATGCTTCCAGGACCGAACCGACGGACTGCATTAGCCCACACGGCCCGTCCCTTTAACCAGGGACGTTACAGGAGACGCTCCCAAAGCCAAGTCCACACCAAGTCCTGCAATTCCGCGTCTCCATCGACTAAGCCTGCTGCTATATTCCGATCCCAGCCAGAGCGTAGGCCATACCAGCAGACCTCCAACCTGGCCGAAGCCGGAAGAGCAGCCATAGCTGCGTCTGGCGGACCGACATGCTTCCAGGACCGAACCGACGGACTGCATTAGCCCACACGGCCCGTCCCTTTAACCAGGAACGTTACAGGAGACGCTCCCAAAGCCAAGTCCACACCAAGTCCTGCAATTCCGCGTCTCCATCGACTAAGCCTGCTGCTATATTCCGATCCCAGCCAGAGCGTAGGCCATACCAGCAGACCTCCAACCTGGCCGAAGCCGGAAGAGCAGCCATAGCTGCGTCTGGCGGACCGACATGCTTCCAGGACCGAACCGACGGACTGCATTAGCCCACACGGCCCGTCCCTTTAACCAGAAACGTTACAGGAGACGCTCCCAAAGCCAAGTCCACACCAAGTCCTGCAATTCCGCGTCTCCATCGACTAAGCCTGCTGCTATATTCCGATCCCAGCCAGAGCGTAGGCCATACCAGCAGACCTCCAACCTGGCCGAAGCCGGAAGAGCAGCCATAGCTGCGTCTGGCGGACCGACATGCTTCCAGGACCGAACCGACGGACTGCATTAGCCCACACGGCCCGTCCCTTTAACCAGGGACGTTACAGGAGACGCTCCCAAAGCCAAGTCCACACCAAGTCCTGCAATTCCGCGTCTCCATCGACTAAGCCTGCTGCTATATTCCGATCCCAGCCAGAGCGTAGGCCATACCAGCAGACCTCCAACCTGGCCGAAGCCGGAAGAGCAGCCATAGCTGCGTCTGGCGGACCGACATGCTTCCAGGACCGAACCGACGGACTGCATTAGCCCACACGGCCCGTCCCTTTAACCAGGGACGTTACAGGAGACGCTCCCAAAGCCAAGTCCACACCAAGTCCTGCAATTCCGCGTCTCCATCGACTAAGCCTGCTGCTATATTCCGATCCCAGCCAGAGCGTAGGCCATACCAGCAGACCTCCAACCTGGCCGAAGCCGGAAGAGCAGCCATAGCTGCGTCTGGCGGACCGACATGCTTCCAGGACCGAACCGACGGACTGCATTAGCCCACACGGCCCGTCCCTTTAACCAGGGACGTTACAGGAGACGCTCCCAAAGCCAAGTCCACACCAAGTCCTGCAATTCCGCGTCTCCATCGACTAAGCCTGCTGCTATATTCCGATCCCAGCCAGAGCGTAGGCCATACCAGCAGACCTCCAACCTGGCCGAAGCCGGAAGAGCAGCCATAGCTGCGTCTGGCGGACCGACATGCTTCCAGGACCGAACCGACGGACTGCATTAGCCCACACGGCCCGTCCCTTTAACCAGGGACGTTACAGGAGACGCTCCCAAAGCCAAGTCCACACCAAGTCCTGCAATTCCGCGTCTCCATCGACTAAGCCTGCTGCTATATTCCGATCCCAGCCAGAGCGTAGGCCATACCAGCAGACCTCCAACCTGGCCGAAGCCGGAAGAGCAGCCATAGCTGCGTCTGGCGGACCGACATGCTTCCAGGACCGAACCGACGGACTGCATTAGCCCACACGGCCCGTCCCTTTAACCAGGGACGTTACAGGAGACGCTCCCAAAGCCAAGTCCACACCAAGTCCTGCAATTCCGCGTCTCCATCGACTAAGCCTGCTGCTATATTCCGATCCCAGCCAGAGCGTAGGCCATACCAGCAGACCTCCAACCTGGCCGAAGCCGGAAGAGCAGCCATAGCTGCGTCTGGCGGACCGACATGCTTCCAGGACCGAACCGACGGACTGCATTAGCCCACACGGCCCGTCCCTTTAACCAGGGACGTTACAGGAGACGCTCCCAAAGCCAAGTCCACACCAAGTCCTGCAATTCCGCGTCTCCATCGACTAAGCCTGCTGCTATATTCCGATCCCAGCCAGAGCGTAGGCCATACCAGCAGACCTCCAACCTGGCCGAAGCCGGAAGAGCAGCCATAGCTGCGTCTGGCGGACCGACATGCTTCCAGGACCGAACCGACGGACTGCATTAGCCCACACGGCCCGTCCCTTTAACCAGGGACGTTACAGGAGACGCTCCCAAAGCCAAGTCCACACCAAGTCCTGCAATTCCGCGTCTCCATCGACTAAGCCTGCTGCTATATTCCGATCCCAGCCAGAGCGTAGGCCATACCAGCAGACCTCCAACCTGGCCGAAGCCGGAAGAGCAGCCATAGCTGCGTCTGGCGGACCGACATGCTTCCAGGACCGAACCGACGGACTGCATTAGCCCACACGGCCCGTCCCTTTAACCAGGGACGTTACAGGAGACGCTCCCAAAGCCAAGTCCACACCAAGTCCTGCAATTCCGCGTCTCCATCGACTAAGCCTGCTGCTATATTCCGATCCCAGCCAGAGCGTAGGCCATACCAGCAGACCTCCAACCTGGCCGAAGCCGGAAGAGCAGCCATAGCTGCGTCTGGCGGACCGACATGCTTCCAGGACCGAACCGACGGACTGCATTAGCCCACACGGCCCGTCCCTTTAACCAGAAACGTTACAGGAGACGCTCCCAAAGCCAAGTCCACACCAAGTCCTGCAATTCCGCGTCTCCATCGACTAAGCCTGCTGCTATATTCCGATCCCAGCCAGAGCGTAGGCCATACCAGCAGACCTCCAACCTGGCCGAAGCCGGAAGAGCAGCCATAGCTGCGTCTGGCGGACCGACATGCTTCCAGGACCGAACCGACGGACTGCATTAGCCCACACGGCCCGTCCCTTTAACCAGGGACGTTACAGGAGACGCTCCCAAAGCCAAGTCCACACCAAGTCCTGCAATTCCGCGTCTCCATCGACTAAGCCTGCTGCTATATTCCGATCCCAGCCAGAGCGTAGGCCATACCAGCAGACCTCCAACCTGGCCGAAGCCGGAAGAGCAGCCATAGCTGCGTCTGGCGGACCGACATGCTTCCAGGACCGAACCGACGGACTGCATTAGCCCACACGGCCCGTCCCTTTAACCAGGGACGTTACAGGAGACGCTCCCAAAGCCAAGTCCACACCAAGTCCTGCAATTCCGCGTCTCCATCGACTAAGCCTGCTGCTATATTCCGATCCCAGCCAGAGCGTAGGCCATACCAGCAGACCTCCAACCTGGCCGAAGCCGGAAGAGCAGCCATAGCTGCGTCTGGCGGACCGACATGCTTCCAGGACCGAACCGACGGACTGCATTAGCCCACACGGCCCGTCCCTTTAACCAGGAACGTTACAGGAGACGCTCCCAAAGCCAAGTCCACACCAAGTCCTGCAATTCCGCGTCTCCATCGACTAAGCCTGCTGCTATATTCCGATCCCAGCCAGAGCGTAGGCCATACCAGCAGACCTCCAACCTGGCCGAAGCCGGAAGAGCAGCCATAGCTGCGTCTGGCGGACCGACATGCTTCCAGGACCGAACCGACGGACTGCATTAGCCCACACGGCCCGTCCCTTTAACCAGGAACGTTACAGGAGACGCTCCCAAAGCCAAGTCCACACCAAGTCCTGCAATTCCGCGTCTCCATCGACTAAGCCTGCTGCTATATTCCGATCCCAGCCAGAGCGTAGGCCATACCAGCAGACCTCCAACCTGGCCGAAGCCGGAAGAGCAGCCATAGCTGCGTCTGGCGGACCGACATGCTTCCAGGACCGAACCGACGGACTGCATTAGCCCACACGGCCGTCCCTTTAACCAGGGAACGTTACAGGAGACGCTCCCAAAAGCCAAGTCCACACCAAGTCCTGCAATTCCGCGTCTCCATCGACTAAGCCTGCTGCTATATTCCGATCCCAGCCAGAGCGTAGGCCATACCAGCAGACCTCCAACCTGGCCGAAGCCGGAAGAGCAGCCATAGCTGCGTCTGGCGGACCGACATGCTTCCAGGACCGAACCGACGGACTGCATTAGCCCACACGGCCCGTCCCTTTAACCAGGGACGTTACAGGAGACGCTCCCAAAGCCAAGTCCACACCAAGTCCTGCAATTCCGCGTCTCCATCGACTAAGCCTGCTGCTATATTCCGATCCCAGCCAGAGCGTAGGCCATACCAGCAGACCTCCAACCTGGCCGAAGCCGGAAGAGCAGCCATAGCTGCGTCTGGCGGACCGACATGCTTCCAGGACCGAACCGACGGACTGCATTAGCCCACACGGCCCGTCCCTTTAACCAGGGACGTTACAGGAGACGCTCCCAAAGCCAAGTCCACACCAAGTCCTGCAATTCCGCGTCTCCATCGACTAAGCCTGCTGCTATATTCCGATCCCAGCCAGAGCGTAGGCCATACCAGCAGACCTCCAACCTGGCCGAAGCCGGAAGAGCAGCCATAGCTGCGTCTGGCGGACCGACATGCTTCCAGGACCGAACCGACGGACTGCATTAGCCCACACGGCCCGTCCCTTTAACCAGGGACGTTACAGGAGACGCTCCCAAAGCCAAGTCCACACCAAGTCCTGCAATTCCGCGTCTCCATCGACTAAGCCTGCTGCTATATTCCGATCCCAGCCAGAGCGTAGGCCATACCAGCAGACCTCCAACCTGGCCGAAGCCGGAAGAGCAGCCATAGCTGCGTCTGGCGGACCGACATGCTTCCAGGACCGAACCGACGGACTGCATTAGCCCACACGGCCCGTCCCTTTAACCAGGGACGTTACAGGAGACGCTCCCAAAGCCAAGTCCACACCAAGTCCTGCAATTCCGCGTCTCCATCGACTAAGCCTGCTGCTATATTCGATCCCAGCCAGAGCGTAGGCCATACCAGCAGACCTCCAACCTGGCCGAAGCCGGAAGAGCAGCCATAGCTGCGTCTGGCGGACCGACATGCTTCCAGGACCGAACCGACGGACTGCATTAGCCCACACGGCCCGTCCCTTTAACCAGAAACGTTACAGGAGACGCTCCCAAAGCCAAGTCCACACCAAGTCCTGCAATTCCGCGTCTCCATCGACTAAGCCTGCTGCTATATTCCGATCCCAGCCAGAGCGTAGGCCATACCAGCAGACCTCCAACCTGGCCGAAGCCGGAAGAGCAGCCATAGCTGCGTCTGGCGGACCGACATGCTTCAGGACCGAACCGACGGACTGCATTAGCCCACACGGCCCGTCCCTTTAACCAGAAACGTTACAGGAGACGCTCCCAAAGCCAAGTCCACACCAAGTCCTGCAATTCCGCGTCTCCATCGACTAAGCCTGCTGCTATATTCCGATCCCAGCCAGAGCGTAGGCCATACCAGCAGACCTCCAACCTGGCCGAAGCCGGAAGAGCAGCCATAGCTGCGTCTGGCGGACCGACATGC
>JAFEIO010000032.1:0-25000 GCA_030324255.1 Phytophthora capsici | reverse complement strand
TGAATCGCAATATTGGTTTATCTCCGCTCCGAGTGGTTATCCCTCCAACCTCCGCTCCGCTCCCCCCAAAATATAATCTTACAGTTTAAAAGTCATTGAAAGCTGAATACAAGCACGATAACTGGAAGGACGGAGACATCGGCTGCATCATGGCCTCAGAAGATCGAAGGCGTCTCATCCAAGAAGCAATTTCCCGTTGTGGTTTCCCTCCAAGTATAGTGTACCCTGAAGCATCCAACTGGAGCGACGATATGGCGCCTTTATCTAAGCTGTTCGGGCGACCTTTAGTCTTGTGGGCTCCTGAATGCCTCAACGGGGGCAAGGCAAAGTGTGTTTCCCCTAAGTGTATGTGTACTCCTCGTGTGAAGGAGTACGTGCAACGTACAGTCGAAGCTGTGGATTGCAAGTGTGAACTATTGTACACCCGTTATGAGTGCACTTCCACTGGTACCTGCTTTACTACGGCATCGCCAAGCTATTTAAATAGGCGCGTGGATACTATTGTTCATTTTCCTTTCGTTCTCTCGGCGCAAAGCGGGCTATCTAAGGAGTTTATGGAAATTGTACACGATGGGGTGATGTCACCCAATGGACTATCAAATGCGTTAACATGCGTTCGACGTAGACGACAAACTCGTTACTACAAACTGTATACTCTTTTTGCCGATCGAATTCGACGGATTCGAAACGATAACACCGAGTATGCAGCTCCGACGCCACCTACCTGCAGCCAGTACTGCTGTGATAACGCACCACCGACGTCAAACACTTTGACTGCACAGTGGCTGGAATGGACATCGATTTACAGTTCTTTAAGTGAGCTACTTATGCAACGCTTGACGGTTCGACGAGCCCTACGTATCGACCATTCAGTAAAATGCTGTAAGCAACTGAAGCACCGAACTGGTAGTGGTCAACGAAAAGGTATTGCGGATGGTAAGATGCTTCTCCTTGCTCAAAACGAGATTGGACAAATAATTGGTAGACGTCTGACCCGAAGTGAGAATAACGAAGAGACTGAAGAGCTTCTGCGGTCTGTGGCACATTCATTTCAGCCGAATACGTCAAATGGTGATCTATTTGTCGTATCGGACGACGCTAGTAGTGTCCGTAACATGGTGCATAGAGTGTTTCAAGATCGTGTTTCAACAAAACAGCCGTTTCATGTAATTCAACGCATCACTACGAAAGTAAAGGTATCCAAAAGAAAATGGATTGTCAAGGAGTTGAAAGCTGCTATTTACACTGTGGATCGGGAGATGAGACCAGCACAAGAAACGGAATCTGCTTTTAGGCATGTATTTGAGAGGCTGTCACTGGATGATGTAAGCTGTTCGGAATTGGAATGGCGTGGGTGCTACGAGAGCAATCTCGGTCAAATCCGACGCGGTGATCTATTTGTCCAGGAAAGTGTGTACAAGGAGGGAGAAAAAGCTGTTAGAGTTGTTTCGACCAGTCAGCTAGAAGGCTTCCATTCGGCACTCAAGAAGTTAGTGGTTCGCCAAGTATCTGCTGCTGTAGGACTGCGCATTCTCGACGTCTTTATAGTGCGACACAATTTACGAGTTGGTGCTGAGTTCGGACGCAATGTAAATGTCGGTGACTTGGATTTTATATCGCGATCTCGCGCTGCCCTTCTAAGTCATGGATCTGTGGCCGAATCGCCGCAGTTAGAGTTGCACTTAATATGATATCTCAACCTCAAGTTCCGCCACAATATCGCTCGGTTTCACGGATTGAGTTCGCGTTGGACCAATGGGTTCGAGTTTTTGAAGGCGCTCGAATAATTACTCACGGCGTGGATTCAGCCATAACGGCATCAAGGCGCCACCAAAAGAGTATCAAAGAGATGTTCGTAAATTGCGCAAAGTCGGTGCGATCCACACGGCTTCACAGAGAGCCTTCTTTTCGTCGTTGCAGCTCACGGAGACTTCGTACGAGTCTTCGTCAGTCTTTTCCCTGGAGGAGTACGAGCTTTTACGACCAAGTTAGGTTTGAGCAGGCTCGTGATGGAGCAGCTTGGGGCATCTGCCCTTGGTTACCACAATTCTCTTCAATTTAGCCGTCGACAGCAACACAAACACTTCATTTCGTCTACACAGGCAGAGCTATTCGACCATCGTGGGAAAACTAAAGCGGATGGCAGATACTGGCTCAAAGAGGGCCTCGCTGTTCTGTTTTGAATCCAGTCGCCAAATAACAACTGTGGACAACACTAATGAGCAAAACATGATGATTGATCTCTTTGGTGCATTACGAAGCACGAAGCTAATCAAGAACAGTGTACTTGTCTTCATCCGAGTGTACGACTTTGCGAGCCGAATATGTGACGGTATCTATCCAAAGCCGAAGCATCGCTGAGGAATAAATGGGCAGCAATTAAAAACGCCAAGAACAATGGCTGAGAGCCGAAGATTTAACCACAACGTCCATCGAGTAAAGCAGTTAGCTCGCAAGCGCTTCCCGTCATTGAACTGGAGAAGAAAAGTGCAAATAGCAGCTTTATGTATCTGTTGTCCTCCTACTCAAGCTCCTCCCGCCTGAATACGGAGCTGGAAATGCTGAAACAGTCGAGTCACCGTCACAAATACCAACATTGACTTCGAATACGACTGCATTAAGTGGCGATGCTACCAAACGACACCGAAATCATGGAAATTCCCCCCTCAGTTCGCAAATATATCTACACCATCCAGCTTTGGCAAGTGCTGAATCAATTTGCAGTGATACCAGTACAGATATTCAACTATCCCCAGTTTTTAATCCCGTAGAATTGCTCAAGGCTGCATCCTCGGGAGAAAAAGCAGCTTCTACTACTTCTCAGACGAAGGTGATTTGTGAATCTACCACCGAAAAGTCATATATGAGTGATATCCCTCGTGGTTCCCAAATTGCAACTCGCAAACATACCAAAATCACTCCCGAAGACATTATTTTCTTCAGAAATCTGGCTTCAACCATGCCATGAGCACCAGACAAGTGGACCGAGATGATACAATTATTTCGCGAGAAGTATCCTGACAGTGGTATAAATGCTAACTCATTGAGGTGCCGACTGAAAGTAAAAAAGAACCGGTCTCGAAAGCGTGTTCGTGCTGAAGATGACAATTCTTCCAGTAGCCTCGTTCCGGTTGCAGTTGCTTTACCCAAGCCAACCTAAGGCGACAGCTTGTGAAAGCTGTCGGAAAAAGAGGAAGCGATGTGGTGATGCAACTCAAAGTGTGAGCGCTTACAGAATACGACTAGCTCTAATATTCAGTCCTTCTTTCGGCCATAAGCTTAAGCTTGCTTTAATACTTGAATACATAGACGATAGTACTGTGGTGAAGCGTAGAACGATCACGGTGATAGCTGCCATTGATTGATCAAGGGGGATCTTGAAAGATGTTATGAGATCAGACCAGATCTGAGTCGGCCTGAGACTGATTCCGACTAGGTACCAATTTTTCGGTACCCATCACGTGATCAAAGGCAGATTCTGGAAGAACGTCGAAATTCGAGAGGTAATCAAGAATGCTGATCAATACCGATCTCATAGAGCCCCCATATCTCTTAAAGCGTACTCGATGTAAGCCAATCAGATCTTGAGATGTTGACAACAAGATAATCATAACTCATAAAGCACACCGGCTTTATTGTGATATTTACATTGGATAAAGCCAGCCATTGGCGGACGCCATCTGTAACTTGATTTTTTATGGGAAAAAAAAAAAAAATTCTGTTAACATGTATCCTATGCACCAGGTGATCTGGTGTACATGGGGTGCGCTCTATGAGATCGGGTATGCGGTATGATGCAGTCATTCGAGTACATCGACGGGATCAAGAATACTGATCAAGTGGTGCAATCATTTCGACACATCTCTCGTGATCAAGAATGCTGATCAAGTGGTGCAATCATTCCAGTACATCGTGATCTGGAATCGTGATCACTGGGTGATCAGCAAAGTGGTGCAATCTTTTCGGTACACTACATGATCACCCTGATCAACATTGTGGAGCAATCATTTCGGTACACTTCGTGATCACCCTGATCAAGAATCACATGTACCAATTAAAGGGTTCACCGGCCGAAGTTCAAAGTAGCCAGTCAGCTGCGAGGGGGATGGGCAGATAATGGGAGGAAAGGGAATGGATAGGAAAGATTTAAGATGATTAACAGAGAGAGAGATTTTCCTTGTAGCACGCAAGTGGTGTTCCGCACAATTCCAAGCCTGGGAAGTAGATTGGTCCCCCTTGACGAAGGAGCCCCAAGACGCTCAAGAAGAATAAACGCACCAACACCTGGGAAGCTTGGCCAGGTCTACGCTTCTCTCTCCACCCCTCAAGCCCCACCGCTAACAGTAGGCGACCCAAGCATCGATATTGGAAACACATTGGCCCCCTTTGGAACAACACAAGCCCGAAGGACACCCCAAGAGTGATCAAGTTTATTCAAGCCTCGATCTACTCTACCCTACGGACGATCAAGTGAAAAAGTATCCACAAGATCGTCAACCGATTACTCCTGAGTGTCGTCCACACTCCAGCCCAACCAAGAACAAAAACCTTGATCTTCTCCAGGTCACCCAAGAAGAGCGTTAATCCCACCAGGTCAACGGGTACATATGGTGAGAAGATCTTCAGACCCCACAGTCGATCGGAGTACCCCCTCCGTTAGTTGGCAGTCCGGCCCCCTCTGTGTGTGAGTGAACCCGCGTGGTGTCGCTTCGCGGTCCACTACACCACAATGGTGCGCGTGCCCGGATCTTCTGGTGACCTTGGATATCACCGTGAGTCCAGTCAAGAAGAGGCCAAGATCAAGGTTGAGCCAGGAAGTATCGGCGCGTCGACGGAAGGTGTATCGCCGTCGTTGCATCCGAAGAGTGAAGAATACACCGAACGTCAGAGCCCTGGTAGGAGCTCTGGCGGGGAGAAGGAGGAAGGTTCAGCGATGAACCTCGAAGAGAAACCTCACCCTCCTCCCTTGGGCCTTTCGGGGGCCCCCGCGGACCGCGACGCGAGTCGTAATCCGCCGGATGAAGATCCATCCGTGAAAACGGAAGGGCCTTCACCCAAAACCACTACCCCCACTCCGCACCTCTCCTCGAAGAAGTCGCAGAAGGCGACGCTGAAGCCCGCGAAGATGAAGCTGAAGGCTGCCGACGCGGACGAGAGTGGTAATGCCAAGACTTAGACAGAAGACGAGCTGCGCGTCGTCCTCTACCGGAAGAAACCCCGCGCGTTCTTGATCGACGACCCGGTCATGAAGATGATGAGGCCGAAGTTGATCGGCGATCTTCAAGGCCCGGTGATCAAGCCAGCCAAGCCGGTAGACCAAGCGGCGGTGATCAGCGCTCTGATGCGCATGCTGAAGGAAGCGGGGATCGTGGCCGGGAACTTCAACGCCGAAGAGCTGCTCGAGCTTGATCTTCCCACACTTGAAGGATCCACTAAGCACTTGGTGAAGCTGCTCACACCGCTGGTAGGCGCTGTCATCTCGACCACCGATCAGGACTGACGACGACATACTCGAGTCAGTCCGAGTCACCCCACTCCTCGTTCGCGTCTGCGAAGACATCGGCGAGAGTGTCGGAATCGGGATCCAATAGCTTGATTGAGCTAAGCAGGATGACGCTTGGACCAGCCGGAGCAGCCATGTTGGAAGCCAGGAAAAAGGAATCGACCCTTGCGCCGGGGTCGACTGTGGCGTCCAGCCCTGGTAGCCTTCACTGGTGGGTCAAACAAGTTCCGGCAGAAGGCACCAAGTGGCCCGCCGCAAGCTGCCTGGAAGACCACTCGCGCCGTCCGCGCCCTCCGTGCCTCATACGACAGTGCCGGGTCAGGATCTGAACTGGAATCAAGTGGATCAGAGGATGACCGAGCCCCGTCGCATGGCTACCTGGCTGCTACGGCCGATCACCGGAAGCAGGAAGCTCAACGCCCGAGTCGTTGGGAAGAAAGCAAGTCGCCGGCCCGCATTGATCGCGAAGATGAATCGCGCCTGGAGGAACGTCCGCCACCGTGCTCGCACTGTGGATCTACGAGGCACTCTGATCTTAATTGCTGGAAGCGGCTGACCTGCGAGAAGTGCGGTCGCCGTGGTCACCCAGCTGACCTCTGCTTGTACGTGTGTCGTGCCTGCGGTGAGCTCAACGAAGACGGCAAATGCCCGATGGAAGAGTTTTACAACTTGATCCGCCAGTGGTACAACCCGACGCAACACGCCGGGATGCTGCCGTCCAGCGCGGAGAAGACGTTAAACTAGGACGCTCGCCAGGTTTGAATCTGGTACGAGCCGAGCGTTCTAAGTTCTGTATTTTTGCATACGTTGAAAGGCAGCCGAAGGCAAGAGTCAGTGAGATGACAACCCCGATCAACAATATACGTGGAATCCATGGAAGACGTACCGCTATAATAGCGAGCTTGCAGAATGATGAGTTCTCCCGATCGGAAGTTGTGATGGAGCTTGACCTGGCAGATGGCGAATTACGGGGATACTGGAAAGATCACCTGCCTGATGTGGAGCATGGAGGACCAGCGTTAGTCAGCAACACCAGGATGTTATCATCTGATTTAGGTGGGGATCTCCTACCTGGTGAGTCGCGCGGCTATTGGAAGTATCACGCTCCTGGCAAGTGGTTCAAGCAGGCCAAGGCCACCGGCAAGATCAACAACTCCAGAGCGACTCTGCTTCTGGATCCCGGCGCTGAAGTCTCAATCGTTAGCACCGCCTTTGCTCGTAACGTTGGCTGTATCATTGACGAGAGTCAGAGACAAGATTGCATCGGGATTGTGGAAAATGTGTATGCAACTCTGGGACGTACCATGATCACGATCACGCTGGCTGGTTTCTTGGTTTACTTCTTCGACGCGTGGGTTGGGGACATGGTAGGACAGGACGTGATCCTGGGCATGAATTTCATGATTCCAGCCGGCATCCGTCTCGATCTGACCGACGGATCTATGTGCCTCCCGAACGAAGTGCGGGTACAGTTGACAGGTCGTCGCCCTCCGTTTGGCCGTAGCAGCCACGACATCATGCTCGACGACAGCGTTCACGTGGAAGTCGGAGAATCTGTAGAGATACCAATACGAAAACCCCGAGCGTTAGAGCGAGAGAAGTTGTGGATCGCCCGTGGAGAAAGGTGGGTACCTACCTTGGTGAAGGGCCTCGGCTGGACGCAGTACTTGAAGATCACGAACATCAGCGACAAGAAGCTGATTTTGCAGAGACTCACACGACTGGGACTGTGGTTGGCTGAAGACCTCGTACCGCGGATGCCTGGACTTATCTCTGTGGGGTCGCGTCGCTATGCTGAGTGGCAGAATCTTGCGTACGAAGCCACCACTGATCAGCAAGAGCAGGCAGAATCTGAGCCGATTTACATGGGACCACTGGTGGATTGACCAACGTACGACATACCCTGAAGAGTGAAGGATCCAGTCGGAAGCCTGAAGTAGCTGCTGTGGCGGTGAAGTGGGCTGATCCAGTTGACTCGAAGCAAGATCAACGGGAACCAGAACCGGAGTCGATGGTCGATCAGGATTTCAAGAGGGAGTCGATCAGCCCGATGACCGACAATCCGAAACCGATGATCGACGACCAGCCACTGATCAGACCAGCGACCGATGCCATCAACGGTCCAAAAATGGAGCCGGAGATCGAAGTCGGCGGGACGCCTGAAGATGACGAAGTCTGCTACCATGAAGGGAACCACCTGATCGCCGAAGATGTGGAGAGTCAGATGTCCATACTCCCAGAGGTAAGCGTTGCCACGGAGGAGGTCAAGATCGAAGATATCCAGATCGAAGAAGCGGAAGGACGAACGCCGAAACAGATTGAACGGCTGCGGCAGATCATCTGGAAACGCCGACACCTCCTGATCGGAAAAGGAAATGCCCTCCCGCCAGCTGCGCGCGGTGCCGTTTGTGACATCGATGTTGGTAACGCGACCCCTGTTGCTCAGTGTGTGCGCCGTGTCGCTCCACAGTTTCGGGAGAAGCTATCGGACTTGATCAAGGGTCTGCTGTCGGCGGGAATCATCACTCATTCGACCTCATCTTGGGCATCTTCAATCGTCGTGATCATCAAGAAGAATGGGGTCGACATCCGTCTCTGCATCGACTATCGGTTGGTGAACAGCTTGACGAAGTTGGTGGTGTACCCCATGCCGCCGATCAACGATCTCTTGGACGATCTGGATAAAGTCCTCTGGTATTGCTCACTAGATATGGCGAGTGGGTTCTCGGTAGTCAGTATGACGGAACGGGCCAGACTGATCTCTGCGTTCATCACCCCTTTCGGACTTTTCGAGTGGACGCGTATGCCCTTCGGATTGAAGAACGCCCCGCAGATCTACCAGCGCTTGATCGACAACGCGTTGTACGGACACCTTCGTATCAGATCTAATCACAAATCGGCGAAACTGATCGACGTGTTTGAAGACGGGGAACCGGAACCTGAGCTGAAGCCGTCTGTTCTCGGCCGACGATCGTACATCGACAATATCTTGGTGACCAGCTCTGACTGGGACGGTCTCTGCGAGAAAGTCGAGCGGCTCCTAGACACCTGTAATCGATGGAATCTGTCAATCAGTGTGGTCTAAGGTTTCTGGGGTTACAGCAAGGTGGCGTACCTGGGACATCAAGTGTCGGCGGAAGGCCTTGAGGCGAGTCCGAAAGATCTGGAAGCATGGGGGAACTTACCCTTCCCAGCTGCGCTTCGATCGATGCAGTCGTTCCTTGGGAGCTTGAACTACTACAGCCGGCTCATCGAAGACTTCTCGATCTACGCAGCGATCCTGTACGAGCTGCGTGAGGTGGATTTCATGAGTACCGGCTGCGGATCGAGAGACCTGGGATACATCAGACTTGGAGCGACGGCTCGTCTGAAGACGATCGGTGGGCGAGAGCGATCCCCGCGTTCACCCTGTTGAAGGCCAAGATCGTAGCCACGCCGATCCTCAGACACTTCGAACCTGATCGAGGTCCCGTAGTCGTGCTGTATGCGAGCCAGTGGGCGATCTCCGCCGCACTCATGCAGGAACATGATGGCGTGTACTGGCCAGTAACCTTCACCAGTCGCACCCTAAAGACCAACGAGCTGAATTATAGCACGGTAGACAAGGAGGTCTTGGCGCTGCTTCGAATGCTGGATGTATGTTACACCCAACTGGTTGGCCGATCCATCAAGGTCTTGTCTCGATACTCCACGCTTGCTTGGCTATTGAATTCGTCGGGACTTGATGGACGTTTGGGCAAGTGGGCTGCATTGCTGTCTGGATGGACGCTGGAGATCGTGAAGTGTTCCAGAGGCGAAGACGAGATCCTGGGCGCCCTTGCAGCTAGTATCACGCCTCGATCAGAAATGGATGATGTCCTGATCGCTACGACACCCAAGCTCCAACAGCTACGGCAGAAGGCGATGGATCAACTAAAGATCTGGCCGGAGCATGAGTTCATACACGTCAAGAGAAAATGAAACCAGAGCGCAGACAAGTTAGCCAACACAGCCCTACAGCAAGAGGCAGGCGAAACAGTTACCTTGGAATCTGATCAGCAAGATCTGATCGCGCTTAATCGCCTGGACGAGATCCTGCGGCCAAAGGAACACGACGCCACTGTCCGTGTGTCTGCCGTCACCCACGCAGCTGGTCGACGACGCCAAGTGCAGCCAGAAATCCTGCAAGAAGCGATCGTACAGCAAATGAGGGTTCAGCGAATCATACAAGCTCAAGACGAAGCGTTATGGATCATGCACATGAAAGCTTATCTGCAGGGCGACGTGATCAACCTGTCAGCAGAAGAGGTGAAGAGTTGCGCCAAGATCGCCAGCAAGTATGATCTGGGTGAAAGTGGATTGCTGATGTATTGCCCGGCTGGATCAAAGTCGAATACTGATCAAGAACCGGTCGTCTGTGTGGTTGTACCTGAAACGCTCCAACATGATTTCCTGCATCATTACCACGTCAGCCTAGAAGGAGGACACCAGGGAATCGGAAGGACGTACGAGCAGATCAGGAAACACTTCCATTGGCGAGGCCTATTCAAGAGTGTGCAGAAATATGTTGGTGAGTGTGTTGATTGTGAGACCGGAAAAGGGCGACCGCTGGTGCAAGGTGAATCGCCAGGGAACATCCAAGCTACGTACCCTTTCCAGGTGATCGCGATGGATCACATTCCGTCGTTGCCGAAGTCCTTTAAGGGGAACACGGAACTGTTGATCTGGATCGACCTGTTCACGGGATACGTGATCGCGAAAGCAAGTAATTCCAGGACCGCTCAGACGATCGCCGAGAACTACGAGGAGTGTGTCTTCCGAAGGTTCGGCGCCAGCGAGGTGATTCGACATGATCGGGAACCAGGCTTCATGGCTGATTTCTTCCGTGTGTTCAACCAAATTGTAAGGCAAAAACAAAGCCCTACTATGGCGTACCGGCCGCAGAGAGTATGGTGCAGACGCTGACACGCTCGCTGAAGATGTATGTTGCAGATGTTGATCAACGAGACTGGGATGAATACGCCGAACGGCTCACATTCGCGCTCAACACGGCTCATGATCGCACACGTGGAGACACCTCGTTCTATATTGTGCATGGCTGGGATCCTCGATCAACGTTGGAAGCCGCATTGTCGGTCGCCGTCACCGGTCACCGTGATCGAGATGCCCGTTGCTGGAGGAATCACATTTAGGAACACTACCAGCGAGCACGCGAACATGTGAACGAGCGTCTCCGCGATGCCATCCGGAACAGAGCTGATCGCCACAATGAAGATGTGCGTCCGCACCAGATCGAAACTGGATCGCAAGTATGGCTGTACCTTGATCGAGTGAAGACCGGCTACGCGAAGAAGCTGGCACGGACCATTCCGCGTCACTGAGCTGATCGGCAACCACACTGCTCGTCTTGGGATCGCCGGATCGGATTATAACGCCTTCCCGATCGTACACTTATCCAAGCTGAAGCTGATCAGGAATTTCCCTGACCGACCGAAGACACGACTGGTTGATCCTGATGCTGACCGCTTTGATTTCGACGAGGCGCTGTTGCCGGAGGATCGCTGGGAGGCTTCGCTTGAAGACGATGAATACGAGGTGGAGGGGATCGCTGATGTAAGATCAGGCAGGAGGGCGCGTTATGGCCGTGTGCACCGCGAGTTTCTGGTACACTGGAAGGGCTACGAGGAGCCGTCTTGGGTGGATGAAGCCGACTTGGACTGCGGCGCCTTGCTGCGGGAGTTCGAGAGGAAGAGGGCGAACCGCAATCGTTTCAACGCGATGCAGTCGCACGAAGAAGGTGAAGGAGACCCTTCGCAGTAGTGGGATGCTGTGATAGGGATAATGTGGAAAGAAAGGTATGTGGGAACGTCACATACCAGATGGGTGGTGGATATTTGTGGAAAAGCAGTGTCGTGAATCGAAGGGGACATCCCCGACAATGGAGCCCAAGGGCTCCTTACATATATAAAAGGAAGACGCTTGAAGAGCAACTATCACCTACCCGACCTAGTCCTGATCACTACCGTCGTCACTGGAAGCGGCTACGAGCCGGAACTTGCCGTCTAATCGCGCAACTTGAAGGCCAGGATGAGCCTGAGGGTTGTCCCTGAACTGATTGCGCCACGGGTCGGAAGCATCAGCGAGTGTGAGAGCGTCCTGCAGGTCGGCAGGAGCTACACGAGCTCCGAGGCCAGGATACCAAGTGCCAGCTTCCGCGTTCTTGCGAGGGAAGTGAAGGAGGAACGGATCGAGGAAGAGATCAAGATCACAATGACCTTGGATCATCCCTTGAAGGACGATCTCCAGAATCTACTTCCATCTTGTACCGGCCCGCGAGTGCCTTTGCTTCCGCTCACCCGACACATCTCAGCCGTGATGGTGAAATGATGCGTCGACTCCCATAGCGTCTGAATGTGGTCGTCCTCGAATGAGGTGTACTTCAAGGCGAACTGCCCAAACCACCCGATCAGATCAAAGGAATGGGGAATTACCGGTGTCGGTAACGCTGACCAGGGCTCCGCGCGGTAGAGGGCCCGTATATTGGCCTCAGTGGCCAACTCGGGATGCCATCCTGACTCTGGAGGACGTCGCGACCGGGCAGGGAAAAGCCAATGCTGGGGACAACTCCAATCACGAAAGAGAGTGTCAATCGTCAACGATCGTATGCAGATCGACCGCGTCTCAATCACTGGCCAAGGCGCGATGTCCCTACCAGCGAAATGCCGGGAACGCCCGTAACCTGGGATCCACTGATCACGCCTGATCACGGTCGCCGGGAGACGATCAAGAGCACCGTCGGACAGAACCCCACTTGATCTTGAATCATCACTGCCGTTGGGGTCACCTGACGAGCTACTGGGGCTGGAACCGGGAAGGCTGTGGCCCCCTCCTGCTGATTGAGCACCGCTCGACTGGGCGGTTCCTTGATCCGGCTGTAACCGCGAGCTCCCTTGATCAGATCGGCTGCCGTCGTCACTGTGGCCGTCGTCCTCGTGATCGTCATCTCTGTTGTCCTTCGACTCCTCGTCACCCTCGTCATCCGCATCGTCGTCAGAGTCGATCTGGATCGGCTGTGCAGAGGACCCGGATCCAGGAGAAAATCGTGGCTTCTTAGGAAGAGGTGGAGAACTTTCAGAAGAGGATCGACTGCGCTTGTTTGATGGAGTTGGTGCAGGTCTTGGATATTGACTTGAAGGTCGACGAGGTGATCCAGCACCACCAGAACAACGCGGTTGCACGAGGGAAGAGAGGCCAGCCAACTGCTGACAGATCGAATCACGCTCGATCAGCAAACGGTCACGTTCTTCTTCTGTAGCTGATCGCCTTTGTCTCTCGGAGCCCAAATTAGCTTCAGGGAGGCGTTGTCCCTCCGCAACTGTTGAATGTCCCCGGCGGAGACTTGAAGGTCAGCTACCTGTCCCTCCAGACGAGCCACTGACTGGCGAGCAGAGTCAACATGTGTCCCAACGTGATCACAACAAGTCAGTGATGATCGGTTTGGCGGTCAATCGGATGCACAAAGAACTTACGGTATGACTGTAGGTCATCGCGAGCGCGATCACGATCGCTACCGGCTCGTCGAAGTTTGGTTTCATGATCTTGAAGGTCAGCCCTGGCTTGATCACGATCACTGCAGGCCTGATCACGTTCTGATATGGCGAGATTCAAGTTGGCGTCTGCGCTCAGGCGGAGATGGATTAAGCTTTGCTGAGCAGCACCAACCTGACGTTTCAGCCGCTTCTAATGTCTTGAAAGGCAGTCAGCGCGCTATTCGTAGCTTGCACGTCGGATAATTCTTGCCGGGTGCGCAGGTGATCATATATCTCGGTAGCTAATCGAGCTTGGAACCGATCGCGAGCGGCGATCGCACTGGTCAAAGCTTGCTCCAGATCAACGCGGACTGCAGTCAGTGAGCTGACTTCACCACGTAGCCGCTGGAGATCTTTGAAGGAGGCCGTCGGTATCCGCAACAATGCCGCCGCTAGCTGATCAGTCAGGTTGCTGATCGTCCGGTTCAGATCGGCCACGACGTCGCCATGCTGTTGCCGGATACGTTGAAGCTGATCTTCCAGATCAGCGATCCTGATGCGATCACCTTCATGTCCAGCCAGCGCGTTGACGACGTCGTCGAACTGTCGCTGAGATTCGAGTAAATCGTGGCGAACGGCGTCGTATCGCTCTTGGCAAAACGGCACGAACGGAGACGACAACTGGACGGCTTCACGAAACTGACTTTCCAAGTCCCTGCTGCGGCCTTCAGCTGACCGTAGTTGCCGTTGAAGATCAGCGTAATCTTCACGAAGCTGCTGGAATGCGCCCTCGCGCTCCAAGGCGGTCTCGATAGCGGCGATACTTGAACGAAGAACTGGTACGTCCAACGGGAGAGGAGTAACTTTTGCGTTGGCCAACGGGATGTCCAGTCGATCAGAATAGACGAAAGAAGACCGGCCGTCCGCAATATCAGCGCGATCAGGGATCACTGGGGCCGCATGATGGGATATGGTTGAGGGCCTGATGGCGACGCCCTGGTGCTCGGCAGAGGGAGAAGCATTAGCAGCGGCAGCGCGAGGTAGCTTGAGGGGCGCCCTGATCGTCGACAATCGCTGAACCTGATGATTAAGAGAGAGATTTTCCTTGTAGCACGCAAGTGGTGTTCCGCACAATTCCAAGCCTGGGAAGTAGATTGGTCCCCCTTGACGAAGGAGCCCCAAGACGCTCAAGAAGAATAAACGCACCAACACCTGGGAAGCTTGGCCAGGTCTACGCTTATCTCTCCACCCCTCAAGCCCCACCGCTAACAGTAGGCGACCCAAGCATCGACATTGGAATCCATTGGCCCCCTTTGGAACAACACAAGCCCGAAGGACACCCCAAGAGTGATCAAGTTTATTCAAGCCTCGATCTACTCTACCCTACGGACGATCAAGTGAAAAAGTATCCACAAGATCGTCAACCGATTACTCCTGAGTGTCGTCCACACTCCAGCCCAACCAAGAACAAAAACCTTGATCTCCTCCAGGTCACCCAAGAAGAGCGTTAATCCCACCAGGTCAACGGGTACACATGGTGAGAAGATCTTCAGACCCCACAGTCGATCGGAGTACCCCCTCCGTTAGTTGGCAGTCCGGCCCCCTCTGTGTGTGAGTGAACCCGCGTGGTGTCGCTTCGCGGTCCACTACACCACAGTACTGTTTTTTACATTGACTTAAGTTTGTATTGAAGCTTTGAGTTGCTTTTTTGGATTTGAAGGGGAGTCGAAACGTTTTATCGGACCTAAAACGGCGACGAGCGGTCACAACGGTGTCGGAAGATCCCGGGGCATGTACGACAAACCGCAAAATTGGCCGAGATACAGGTACGAAGCAATTTCGTCCATTTCCTCCAATAAAAAGAAAATTCGCTCCGACATACCAGCAGCTGATAAGAGGGGGGTCCCGGATCTTCACCTTCAGTAGGATCTGGATTTTCATTAGGATCCTGGAGATCCTGGATCTTTGCCTGCTAATGGGTCTGGGTCCTCTCCTTCCTCTGGATCCGGATCTCCGATCTTCGGGATCTGTGGTCACGAATTCTGGCCCCGTCCCGCGTCCAACGGCCCAGTTCAACCATGTGGCATCCGCTTACGGCAACCGACTCAGATCGGATTCCTCGTTCGGCAACAGGCTCAGATCTGTGGTGTAGTGGCTCGCGAGGAAACTCGACGCAAGGGGCACTCACACACTTGGCGTCCGGACTCCCGACTGACGGAGGGGGTACTCCGCTTGCCGTGGGGGGCTCTGAAGACTTGCTCACCTTGTGTACCCGTCGGGTTGGACGATTACGCTCTTCTTGATGACTCGGAAGAGATGCCGGGCTTGATCTGGGTTGAGTGGGTGTGGACGGCACTTGGGTTTCGGCTTGACGGCTTGACGGCTTGTGGTAACTCTTCACTTGCCGTCGGTTAGGGTGTAGATCACGGGGTAGCGTAGATCTACGGGGGTCCTAGGGTGTGTTCACCAAAGGCCAATAATTCCAATACGATGCTTGACTGCCTCCTTCTGGCAGGGATCTTGAGGGGGGTGAGAAAGGAGCTTGGGCGACCTGGGCAAGCTATCCAGGCGTTCTTGCGCTTCTTCTTGTAGATCGCTGCAGTCCTTGGTCGTCAGAGGGGGCCAATATACTTCCCAGCTCTGGAATAGGTAGGACGCTTGATATATAAGAAGAACTCCCTCTCTTGTTGTTGAGCGTTAACTCTCTTAAGGCAAAAAGACACTTCTTCACTAGCCGGCAAATTAGACACTGATATGCAATTCCCTAAACCTCTCCCTCAAGCCTCGACGTCTCTCTGCCACACGTTGCCAAACTGGCTCCACAATCGTACTTAGCCTTGACGGTACCGCGATCACCATACACCGCGATCACCACACACCGCGATCACCACAGCATGTACCATGATTATGGTACCTTGATCTTCCCTGGGGATCGCGCTTGGTGTACTCGAATGACTGCACCATTCCTTGGGGATCACCGCGATCTCGACCTTGTGATCACTGCGATCTTCGACCTTGAGATCACCCTGGTGTATCGAAATGATTGTCCCGGACCTTGATGATCGCGCTCGACTTGTGATGGAATGATTGGGCCACGATCATGTTCGTGATCCTGTCGGACCGTACCATATAAACGGTACCGTGGTCATGGCGTATCACATCGTGATCACGGAGACGGTGTACCACCAATGTGGCACAGTGATCCCGAGCCGGTCCTTTCCGTCAAACAAGATTCCCACTTCACCACAATCGTCCCCCGCACGGAGAACGACTCGTACAGCGATCGGGACACGTGCGTCGCCATCACCCTTGGAATCCGTCTGCTCATGTCTGACTCTTCCGACGCGGGTGCCTCTCCTGCCCCTGGTGGCTCTCCGATCTCATTGTGGCGTAGTGGCTCGCGAGGAAACTCGACGCGAGGGGCACTCACACACTTGGCGTCCGGACTCCCGACTGACGGAGGGGGTACTCCGCTTGCCGTGGGGGGCTCTGAAGACTTGCTCACCTTGTGTACCCGTCGGGTTGGACGATTACGCTCTTCTTGATGACTCGGAAGAGATGCCGGGCTTGATCTGGGTTGAGTGGGTGTGGACGGCACTTGGGTTTCGGCTTGACGGCTTGACGGCTTGTGGTAACTCTTCACTTGCCGTCGGTTAGGGTGTAGATCACGGGGTAGCGTAGATCTACGGGGGTCCTAGGGTGTGTTCACCAAAGGCCAATAATTCCAATACGATGCTTGACTGCCTCCTTCTGGCAGGGATCTTGAGGGGGGTGAGAAAGGAGCTTGGGCGACCTGGGCAAGCTATCCAGGCGTTCTTGCGCTTCTTCTTGTAGATCGCTGCAGTCCTTGGTCGTCAGAGGGGGCCAATATACTTCCCAGCTCTGGAATAGGTAGGACGCTTGATATATAAGAAGAACTCCCTCTCTTGTTGTTGAGCGTTAACTCTCTTAAGGCAAAAAGACACTTCTTCACTAGCCGGCAAATTAGACACTGATATGCAATTCCCTAAACCTCTCCCTCAAGCCTCGACGTCTCTCTGCCACACGTTGCCAAACTGGCTCCACAATCGTACTTAGCCTTGACGGTACCGCGATCACCATACACCGCGATCACCACACACCGCGATCACCACAGCATGTACCATGATTATGGTACCTTGATCTTCCCTGGGGATCGCGCTTGGTGTACTCGAATGACTGCACCATTCCTTGGGGATCACCGCGATCTCGACCTTGTGATCACTGCGATCTTCGACCTTGAGATCACCCTGGTGTATCGAAATGATTGTCCCGGACCTTGATGATCGCGCTCGACTTGTGATGGAATGATTGGGCCACGATCATGTTCGTGATCCTGTCGGACCGTACCATATAAACGGTACCGTGGTCATGGCGTATCACATCGTGATCACGGAGACGGTGTACCACCAATGTGGCACAGTGATCCCGAGCCGGTCCTTTCCGTCAAACAAGATTCCCACTTCACCACAATCGTCCCCCGCACGGAGAACGACTCGTACAGCGATCGGGACACGTGCGTCGCCATCACCCTTGGAATCCGTCTGCTCATGTCTGACTCTTCCGACGCGGGTGCCTCTCCTGCCCCTGGTGGCTCTCCGATCTCATTGTGGCGTAGTGGCTCGCGAGGAAACTCGACGCGAGGGGCACTCACACACTTGGCGTCCGGACTCCCGACTGACGGAGGGGGTACTCCGCTTGCCGTGGGGGGCTCTGAAGACTTGCTCACCTTGTGTACCCGTCGGGTTGGACGATTACGCTCTTCTTGATGACTCGGAAGAGATGCCGGGCTTGATCTGGGTTGAGTGGGTGTGGACGGCACTTGGGTTTCGGCTTGACGGCTTGTGGTAACTCTTCACTTGCCGTCGGTTAGGGTGTAGATCACGGGGTAGCGTAGATCCACGGGGGGTCCTAGGGTGTGTTCACCAAAGGCCAATAATTCCAATACGATGCTTGACTGCCTCCTTCTGGCAGGGATCTTGAGGGGGGTGAGAAAGGAGCGTGGGCGACCTGGGCAAGCTATCCAGGCGTTCTTGCGCTTCTTCTTGTAGATCGCTGCAGTCCTTGGTCGTCAGAGGGGGCCAATATACTTCCCAGCTCCGGAATAGGTAGGACGCTTGATATATAAGAAGAACTCCCTCTCTTGTTGAGTGTTAACTCACTTGTTCTCTAGAAAGCAAAAAGACACACTTGTTCGCTAGCCGGCAAATTATACACTGATATGCAATTCCCTAAACCTCTCCCCCAAGCCTCGACGCCTCTCTGCCACACGTTGCCAAACTGGCTCCACAATCGTACTTAGCCTTGACGATGCCTTGATCACACCGCGATCACCACACACCGCGATCACCACAGCATGTACCATGATTATGGTACCTTGATCTTCCCTGGGGATCGCGCTTGGTGTACTCGAATGACTGCACCATTCCCTGGGGATCACCGCGATCTCGACCTTGAGATCACTGCGATCTTCGACCTTGAGATCACCCTGGTGTATCGAAATGATTGTACCGGACCCCGATGATCGCTTTCGACTTGTGATGGAATGATTGGGCCACGATCATGTTCGTGATCCTGTCGGACCGTACCATATAAACGGTACCGTGGTCATGTAGCGTCACATCGTGATCACGGAGACGGTGTACCACCAAAGTGGCACAGTGATCCCGATCCGGTCCTTTCCGTCAAACAAGATTCCCACTTCACCACAATCGTCCCCCGCACGGAGAACGACTCGTACGGCGATCGGGACACGTGCGTCGCCATCACTCCTTGGAACCTCCTGCTCATGTCTGACTCCCCCAACGCGGGTGATTCTCCTGCCCCTGGTGGCCCTCCAATCTCACCCACGGTGACGAACGCTGCTGTTGGTACGTGTCAACCATACGATCTTCCTTGAACATCCTCCTTATCACATGTCGCCATTGATCTCCACTTAGCTGCTCGTGACACTCCACCTGCTCCCTCTGGTCAAGCTCCACAAACGAGATCAGATGCTGCGGCCCGTTCTGAAGGAGGTGTGCCCCTCGTTTCGCTGCACAGCAACTCTCCTCTGTTGGCTAACTCCTCGGCAATTTATCACAGGTGCACCACCGCTTCAATCACGCCCTCTTCTGCAGCTCACCGACCATGCTCCATCCACGGTGCATCGGCTTCCTGCTGAGGTCGACGAGCACGCCCTCCGGCGTTCCATCGGCGATCTTCAAGACATTCTGGGACAATTGACGGCATACCAACTTCAGACTGCAGCGTACAATGATCTCCAGCGAGAGTTCGAAGATCTCCAGCGTGAACATGCTCTGCTCCGTCGAGAAATCACCACGCTACGTGCCGAGTTGACGTCAACCCTGCAGCAGGCCGCTCCCTACGTGTCCTTCTGCCAGCGCCGCTATGATCTTCTGCGTCATCGCTTGGAAGAGACTCAGTTGCGACTTGCTGAGATGGAATCCGCCTTAGCAGTTCGTCGCGACAACTCCGTGGAAATCGCTTGCATTCGCGATCGATTACTCGCGTTTGAACACATGCACGCCGACGTCGTCGCCGAATATAACGAGCGCGTGGACGAACTGGAGGCTCGTTTGGCTTCAACTCGTCCTGCGATCAGCACTAGCCAACTTGCCCAGGCGATCTTTGATCAAGACGTCGCCGCTGCAGAACGTGATGCTGCCATCGCTGACCGCAACTGCGCCATTGCTGCTCGAGATGTAGCTGTGGCCGAACGCGACTCCACCGTCGCCGATCGCGATACCGTAATCGCCGACCGTGATTCAGCTGTCGCAGCTCGGGACGTCGCTGTGGCTGAACGTGATTCCGTAATCGCCGACCGTGATTCCGCCGTCGCAGCATGTAACGCTGCTATACTCGATCGAGACCGTGCAATCAAGGATCGCGAAGATGTTGAGGCGGCTCTAGCTCTAGTCCTTTCTGAACGCGATTCGGCACTCCATGATCGCGACTCCGCTATAGTAGATCGCGATGCTGCCGTCGGCGATCGAGATGCTGCTCTGGAGACTCGGGACAAAGCGCAAGCTGCTCATGCAGCAGCCAAGAAGGAATGTGACGTCTTAGCCAGTGAGATCCAGTCCCGCACCGCTTCTCTGAAAGATGCCGAAGACGCCGCTCGCCTCCTTCGCCAGCAGGTCACATCTATGGGCAGGCAGATCACTGATCTTCACGATCAATTAGGCCGTCACAAGACTAGCTCTCGGCGTGTCCTCGACCTCAGTTTGGCAGCGCGCGATGAGCTCCAGGCGAAACTCGATCAAGCTACCGACGATCTACACAGCAGACAAGCAGCTTTGGTCCGAGCGTTACACGCTCAGCGACGTGCCCAGCAAGACCTGATCTCCGCTCGTACGTGCCGGCGTCTGATCCTCATATTCTCACTCCGTCCAGTTAACCAGATCATGTTCTCCATGTAGGCGCACAGGCAGACGCTCAACGGACTCGGATCGCCAGTCTCGAAGGGCAGGTTGGGTCGTCACAACAACATGAGTCCTCCGTACGTCGTCTGGAATCAGAGAAAACTGCACTCTCTAACGACCTCGCGGCCGCGCAACAAGCGCGGGCTGACGCCGAATCTGATCGCGATCAGGCGCTCCGGAATCAAGCTGACGCTGAAGCTGCTCGCGATCGTCTGCTCGCTGAACGGCGGACCGTCCAAGCGCAGTTGAGTTCGCTAGGTTCGCTCTTCGGTGTCCCCGTCCAGACGCCTCCTCAGCCCCCTGCTGTCGTTAAAAGGCCGTCGTCTCGCAGCCAGTCAGTCCCTTCACGGAAGCCTTCGCCATCTTCGTCTCGCAAGAGGAGTCGGCGATCGTCATCTGGAACTCCTCGGCCCAAACGTCCACGTCCAAGTCCTCCAGTAACACGAAGCTCGTCGGGCCATCCTCCGGTCGTTGGTGGGTCGGCTACTGGCGGGACGCCAAGCAGTCCCATCATTCTCAGCGAGGAGGAAGATGTTGAAGCTCGATCGGGCTCTGGGAGCGTTGTCGATGGCGATCAAGATGACCTTCCAGATCAAGACGATCACGAGGACGTTGATACCCCGGCAAACCAAAACAACTCTCAGGGTCTTGACAATGCCGACAAGAGCCCTGATAATCATGAGGACCAGGATCATCCAGGCTCGCCCGACAATCGTAGTCCGCCGGTTCCACCCGCCACTCCACCGATCGTTCCGGGGGGCAATCAGAAGCGTCCCCACGGAGGAAGCCCAGGTTCTGACGGCGATCCCAGTGACAGTAGCGGTGATGGCAGCAGCAGCTCTGATCCTCACCAGAGTGGGGCTTCGGACAGCAACGACGGAAGTTCCGATTCCCTGTCTTCGCATGGTTCGGACAACACTCTCCTCGCGGCCCAAGAGTACGACGATCTCCTGCCCACAGTGATCTCACGTCAGCGCTGGATCCCAGGCTATCGTCGGCCCACTGTCTATCGCCGTCAACGCGATTGCGATCCTTGGCCACTGGTAGAGATCAGTCAGCTATGTATCCGTCGACTGCGTTTGGACACGTTGGTTGCCCAGTGGACCCGTCCCAAGTTCTGGTTGTTTCCCCGCAATCCGCGTGCTCCTCCTGCCGGCAGTTGGCATCACGGGTTGATCACCGAGGCCAACATCCGTGCGCTTTATGCAGCAAACCCCCCACCGTGGGATGCTCTGCGTCGCATTGTGGTGCCTCGCTCGTTCGAGATGAGCGGCTGGTTCGCTGACTTTTGTCAGAGATACGAAGACTTCGAGGAGGCCAGCCGTCAAGTATTCTGGGAGACCACGCACAAACTCCCCATCACGCCGGCCATGTGTGCTGCCGAGCCGTTTCTGGAGCAGTACCGGAACGATTGCCGAGTCCGTCGGATGCGTGCCGGCCCTAGGTGGAAGAGGCTGCTGAAGCACTTGATGGCAGGTCTCAAGAGTGGCGAGTGTGATCTCGACCTCTTGCTTGATCCATACTTCCTGCACTTCCCAGCGCGTGGTGAACAAGTTTGCTGGTATCCCGGCCAAGGGGAGAGGCAGTGCCCTGCTGATCTCCTTGCGGCCCTCGAGATCGTTGACCGTGCTGACCCATGGCGTAACCAGCACCGCGCGAACATCGCAGACCACCCGGGATCACGCCTCGCGCGCCTTGACCGCAAGTTCTTCCAGGCCGATGACAGCGACTAGGCGTAGCTAGTCCTCCTGACACGTAGCTCTTCGTCTTGAGTTCAGAGATTCTTTTTGAGATGTGTCCCTTCTTATACTCACATAAACATATATCCCCTCCTTCCATTCGTGCGGCCCTCCCACACGAATCACTCCCCCTTTCGCACTTAATGCGACGGGGTTCCTCCCACTTCCTCTTCGTGAGACTGCATAACGCCAAAACGACTGCGGCTGACTTGACTCCTTTCGAACTCGCGAAGCAGAGCTCCGCAATTCAAGTCCACTTCGTCCACCCAAGTCGGCTCGTCATATCCCTTCCAGTGCACCAAGAACTCACGACGGTTTCGTCCATATCGCGTCTTCCGAGATGATCGTACGTCCGCAATCCTCTCCACCTCGTACTCGTCTTCGTCTAACTCTCGTTCCCAACTGTCTGCTGGCAGAAATGCTTCGTCGAAGTCCACACGATCTTCCTCGGTGATCACGATTTCAGTCTTCGGACGATCAGGGAAGCGCTTCACGAGCTTGAGCTTCGACACGTGCACGATCGGGAAGATCCGGTATTCGGTCCCCGCAATCTCCAGCTTCGCTGCGTGTTGATCAATCATCTCCGCCACGCGGAACGGCCCATGCCACAGGTGTGCGAGCTTCCGAGCGTAGCCAACCTTGACGCGATCCAAGTACAGCCAGACCTGATCTCCGGCGACAATGTTATGTGGACGAAGATCTTCGTTGTGGCGATCTGCACGACCCTGGATAGCTTCCCGTAGGCGTTCGTTCACCTCTTCGCGCGCTCGCTGATAGTGGCCTTGCACCCGGTTACGCCATCTCCTGGGATCGCGATCGTGGCTACGCGTGTTCCCCACAGGCAGCGATGCTTCCAGCGTTGACCGGGGTCCCAACCATGGACGAGGAAGAACGGCGTATCTCCGCGAACGCGATCCTGAGCTGTGTTCAATGCGAATGTCAGCCTCTCGGCATACTCGTCCCAGTCTTTCTGGTTCATGTCGGCGACATACATCTTGATTGATCGCGTCAGCGTCTGCACCATGCGTTCCGCCGTTCCATTTGCCTGAGGCCTGTATGCCATTGTGGGGCTCTGCCGTTGGCCCACTATTCGATTGAACGCCCGGAACACATCAGCCATAAACCCAGGTTCGCGATCATGCCTGATGACCTCACTTGCACCGAAGCGGCGGAAGACACTCTCCTCGTAGTTCTCAGCAATCTGCTGAGCGGTTCGGGAGCTGCTCGCCTTAGCGATCACGTACCCGGTGAACAAATCGACCCAGACTAGAAGTTCCGTGTTTCCCTTATACGACTTCGGAAGAGAAGGGATGTGATCCATGGCGATGATCTGGAACGGGTAGGTGGCCTGCATATTCCCGGGCGATCTCCCTTGAACGGTAGGTCTTCCTTTTCCAGTCTCGCAATCGGTACACTCACTCACATAACGTTGAACATCCCTGAACAGGCCCCTCCAATGGAAGTGCTGCTTGATCTTCGCGTAGGTTCTTCCCACTCCCTGGTGACCACCTTCCAGACTCGCGTGGTAGTGATGCAAGAAGTCCTGACGAAGTCGCTCAGGGATCACCAGCTTGGCGATCGTATCCCGCTCTTCATCAACGCCGTTCGTGGAAGACGGGCAGTACCACAGGAGATGATCTCCGTCAACTTCATAGGAATCGGCGATCTTCGCGCAAGTCCGGGCGTCCTTCGCCGTCAAGTCGGCCACGTCCCCAGTCAGGTACGTCCTCAGATCGGCGATCCACTTCTCTTCGCCCTGTGCCTTAGCAATGCGTTCTAACCTCATGCTCTGGACCACAGGTTCCTGCAGGCATTCCGGTGGGGATCGTCGGCGCACGGACGACCGAGTCATGGCCGCTACTTGGACAATCTCGCTCTCGTTCTTCGGCTTCAGGATCTCTCCCAACCGGTTGAGCGTGATCAAGTCCTCGATGACTCCCGCGGACGTGACAACTGTGCCGGCCTCGTTCTTCAGGGCCTCGCTAGCGAGTCGATCGGCGCTGCTGTTCCACTCGCGTTTCACGTGCACGAACTCGTGCTGAGGCCAGGCCGTGAGCTTCTCCATCGCCTTCTCACGCAGAAGCTGCAGAGCCGGAGCCTTGCATGCGATCTCGCCGCGCATTTGGCGGATCACCAAGTTGGAGTCTCCGCAGATCACCAAGCGTCCCCTGTCTAGAGGTGCAAGGAGATCCAGGCACAAGAGCAATCCATGATACTCGGCTTCGTTCACCGTCATCTCCACAGCGTACGAGGATGCCGCAGTGATGATCGACCACTCGGGCAACTTCCAAATCACGGCGCTGTACGCTCCACCGCTGCGTTTGACTCGGGCAGATCCGTCGAAACTCACGACGATCAGCTCTTCATCAAGTTCGACAGTCGGCGTAGGCGCGACGATCACCTGGCGGGGCTGCTTCTTGGGCGCAACAGCAATGAGGGCCTCGTCGACTTCTTCTCGTGGAGTGATGCTCGCGGCGAGCGTCCCCAGGACTTCGTCTTCGCCTCTCGTGCATCGCACGATCTCCAACGTCCATTGGGACAGGAGAGCGGCCCATGATCCCAGCCGGCCTTGCAAGCCTGAAGACTTGAGGAGCCAAGCCAGTGTCGAGTGCCGAGTCAGCACCTTGATCGCTCGACCGACAAGCGCCGTGTGGCAGACATCCAAGATCCTCAGCAAGGCCAAGACCTCCTTCTCGACGATCCCGTAATTGAGCTCGTTCGTCTTGAGGATGCGGCTGGTGAAGGTCACTGGCCAATACACGCCATCATGATCCTGCATGAGAGCCGCAGAGATCGCCCACTTGTTCG
>JAFEIO010000031.1:0-25000 GCA_030324255.1 Phytophthora capsici | reverse complement strand
TCTGTTAGAGCTGGACGAGATGTCCGTCGCCGAGTTTGGCGAGGCCTTAAAGGCCGGCGAGTTTGCCGAGGTGGTCATGATACGACCCGAGGAGGAGTTGAACTACTCGTCCGTCGTGGACGAAGCTGTCCTTGAGGACACGAAGCGAGCGCTGAGCGCTAGGAGTGGATCTTCGATCCTCAAGGATCCCTCGGATCCGTTTTATCCTTTGATTAAGGAATACCACGATGTGGTGTCGAAGGACCCGCCGTCAGGGTTGCCTCCGGATCGAGGCGTACGTCATGAGATTGACTTGGTTCCAGGAACCAAATACTGCGTAACACGGCAGTGGCCCTTACCAAGGGAGCAATGTGACGTCATCGACGCGTTCTTCCGTGCAAAGCACGAAGCCGGCTTGGTGCGTGAGAGCAAGTCTCCGCACTCGACACCCACGTTCTGTGTCAGAAAGCCTAATGGCAAGTGGCGCATAGTGCATGCTTTCAATAAGCTGAATGCAGCCACCATTCCGGCGCAGACGCCGATTCCTCGTAAGGATGTTCTTCAGAACAATATGGTGGGATGTACGTTGTACAGTGCACTCGACTTGGTCGACGGGTATTATCAGCTGCTCATGAGAGCTAGCGATATACCCCTCACGGCTGTGAGTACTCCGAGCGGCATGCTCTGGGAGTGGTTGGTGATGCCCCAAGGGCTGTCGAACGCGCCTGCGACGTTCAATCGTCTAGTGACGCAGTTGTTCAGGCCCCATCGGGCGTACGCTCAGACGTACTTCGACGACATCTTCGTCCATAGTCGTGCGGAGCACGGGAGGTCTGATGTGGAGAACCACCTTGACCATTTGCGAGCGGTGCTCGAGTGCATGCGCACGAATAAGTTGTATGCCAACTTGGATAAATGCGTCTTTGGCGCGGAGGAAATTCCATTCCTCGGATGCTTCATTGGGAAGCGAGGCCTTAGGGCAGATCCTGCCAAGGTTAAGGCCATTGTGGACTGGCCGGTTCCATCGAACCCGAAAGACTTGCGTAAGTGGCTTGGCTTAGCCAATTACTTGCACAAGTACAGCGAGAACTACGCTGATATGGCTCGGCCATTGTCCAATCTCCTTAAGAAGGATGCACCTTGGTGCTGGGATGTCGTTCACGACGAAGCCTTCAAGGCTGTTAAGGAGAGTCTCCTTCACGCGCCCATCTTGGCGCTTCCGGACCCGGATCGTCCGTTTAGCGTCGTCTGCGACGCCTCCGATTTTGCAATCGGTTGTGCTTTATTACAAGCAGACGCCGAAGGGCGTGAGCGCGTTATCGCGTTTGAGTCTCGGCAGCTTAAAGCTGCTGAGAAGAACTATCCAGTTCATGACAAAGAGCTACTTGCAATGAAGTATGCTCTAGTCAAATTTAGAGTACATTTACTCGGCTCTAAGCCCTTTGTGATCTATACAGATCATGCGTCTTTACGCACTGCGACTCAGTCGCCTCACCTCTCACAGAGAATGGCAAGATGGCTCTCCTTCTTTGCCGAGTATAACTTCGAGGTGAAGTATAAGCCGGGACGGCTAAACGTAGTGGCCGATGCGCTATCGCGCAGGCCAGACTACGAGTTGACTCATGTCACTACCGTGACGTCGTCGGTCCCCGACCTTATACGGAGGGCATACGCCCAAGACGACACATGTGTAGCTCTGCTACGCGCTCTTGGGAGCGAAGAGTTTAAAGACTCTGACAAGGAATTGTCACCGCGCTTACGCGCGAGGCTGCAGCGTTATACGCTTGATCATGGCCTGCTGTACTACAGCACTGACCCTGAGGACACTCCTCGAGTGGTCGTCCCTCATGATGAGGATCTTAAGTATCGCATCCTCTATGAGGTGCATGATACGCCTGTCGGTGGACATCTTGGTCGTGAAAAGACCTATGGCTCGGTGAGCAAGATGTACTGGTGGCCCAAGATGTACAAGTGGGCAAGCACCTATGTGCGTACATGCGAGACATGTCAACGGACCAAGTCCGCGCCGCATGCGGCTGCGCCGTTGGCGAGTTTGCCTGTCCCTTCGGGATGTTGGCAGTCCATTAGTATGGACTTTGTGTTTGGCCTTCCTAAGGATAAGGCGGGCAACACGGGTGTCGTGGTCTTTGTTGACCGACTGAGCAAGATGGCTCATCTTTCGGCTGTGCCGGACACCGTTGACGGTGAGGATACAGCTAGGCTGTTCATAGACAGAGTCTTTCGCCAACATGGCTTGCCTGAGGCAATTGTCTCTGATAGAGACCCTCGCTTTACAGCGAAGTTCTGGACGTCCTTGTTCAGGGTGCTCGGCACCAAGTTGGACATGTCCACGGCGGATCATCCGCAGACCGATGGTCAAACTGAACGCGTTAATCGCGTTGTGGAGGATATCCTCCGAAGCGTCTGCGCTGAGGCGCCACGACGCTGGAGCGAGATGCTCCCCCTCGTTGAGTTCGCAATGAACAATGCGGTGCATGCCTCGACAGGCTTCACCCCGTTCTATGTGAACGGTTTGGTCGACCCTCGCGTCCCTCTAACGCCGCCACGGTGTGGCTCTGGGCTTGATGGGGGAGGGTTAGCCGATCGGCTTGCTGATGTCAGCCCAGTTGCGGTTCGCAAGCAAGTCGATGACTTTGTCTCTTTGAGACTGAGCGTCATGCGCCAGGTGCGCGACGCGATGGCTGAAAGCCAGGATCTCCAAAAGGAGTATGCAGATGCCAAAGGCAGAAGTAACATGGAACGGTTTGAGATTGGGGATCTTGTTTTATTAAACGCTAAAAACCTACCTACACATGCAGTGTCTGCGGTCTTTAAGACCAAGTTGAGACCTCGGTTCATTGGACCGTTCAAGGTCGTGGCCAAGAAGGGCCTGACGTACACGCTCAATCTTCCGAAGAAGATGCGTACGCACCCGGTGTTTTACGTGGGCTTGCTTAAGCCATACCGGGACCCTGCTCGGGTGAGCTCTGAGGCGCTAGCGCCGGGTCGGACACGGGCTGCGAAGCAGCGAGAGGCTGCGAGGCAGCAGGAGGCTGCGGGGCAGCAGGGTGCGGAGGCACAGCACCAGAGTCCGCGGGCGCAAGATACTGCGGAGCAGCAGGACGCTGCAGAGCAGCAGGGTGCGGAGGCACCGGAAGCTGCAAGGCAGCAGGCGGTAGAGCCATCGGCGGTGGCATTGCCACGGGACGAGAGCCGTACGGCTGCATCCGTACCAAGAGGTCGAGTTGACCCTGCAGCTGAGCAATCTGGCGCTCAAGGTCTACGACCCGCTGCTGCATCGCCTGAGGCGACTCCAGCCAGTCGAGGCGACGCTCGACCTCCTCGAGGCTATTCGCTAGGCGATGTGAGGAGCGATCAACGTCCGCGACGTAGTCGCTCACCGAGCGGACACGGCTCTGTAAGGAGAGGAAGTCCACAAAGCTCGCAGCGCGAGAGTCCAGCGGCCGCTCGGCCTCCCCCTGCTCTGCTCGATGAGCATGGGAATCTCCACTACCATGTGGAGCGCCTGATGGCGCGGCGCAGGCGCCAGGGTCATAACCAGTATCTGGTAAAGTGGAGAGGGTACCCTCATTCCCAGAACTCATGGGAGTTCGAGGTTCCACTTCGGCAAGATTGCCCTGACGTCGTGGACGCTTACGATCGGCGTCACCCGGTGACGGAGCGCCCGCAGGGCGCGCGACGGAGTCGCCGGGCGCGCCGCGCTTCCCACTACTAGAGTGGGGTGACGACAGGTCACGAGCTGAGCTCAGGCTCGGACCAGTGGCTGTGCCAGCCGACCCATGGCTATGGGTAGGGCTGCTCACAGCGGGAGCAGGAGGCCGGGGTGCCTCGTAGCGTGAGGGACGTTGTCCCGGTACACGCCGTTTTGCTTGCCGCTTCGCGAAGTCGAGGCGTAAGCGCCGCTCTAAGCGGATATCGGTTTCCGAGAAACTAGCTCGGAGAGCATCGAAGGAGTGGAGCCGTCGGGAATGCTCCACCCAGTTCTGAAACTGCGCTTCGTAAGCGGCCATCGTTTCACCCTCTGAGAGGACCACCGGCACTGTCCGCATGGCCGGCACGGCCTCACCGTTGAGCTGCTGACGCAGGCGCTCACGGTACTCCGAAGGAGTTGTGACTTGCGGAGTCAAGAAGCGCTCACGGAGCGATCGTTGTTGGACGACTTCATCAGTCGTCTCGGGCGCGCGCCCACACGTATACGTGTCCAGGAGCTGCGAGGCAGCGCGTCGGACGACCTCGGCAGGAGAGAGACGGTCATAACCGTAGTCGCGACGCGACGTGCCCACAATGGGGCGGGCTACAGGTCTGTTAGACCGTGCGTGAGATGCAGCCTCAAGCTGCCGGCTTTGAGCCCCGTCCAGGTCGTTGGAGACCACACCTGGCTCAGGGAGCTCGTCCTCGTACCTTGAGGAGAGGGGAGGCGCATTGCGCAAGGCGTTCGCGGAACCATCACGGTTCGGGAACGGATTAGGCGTGTGCAGCTCGCGAGAGCGCGACGCCGGGCTTGACGGCCTCTGAGAGGCAGCCTCCTGGCGCATCGGAGTCCACTCGTCATCGTCAGGGACGATCTCGCCCTGCTCCAGCTCGTCGAGCCAGGCGTCCTGACGCGCGCGTGGTGTTGTTGGCTCAGCAGAGCGTGGAGTGTCGCTCCCATCCGGACGTTGGCTCGCGGAGCCATGCCGACGTTGATGCTCACGGTGGTACTGCTGTACACTGAGCCGCTGCGGAGCAGCCTCCCTGTCGGGACGATGGCCTGTGGCCTGTGGCGATAGTGGGCTGTCGCGCCCTGACATGCGGCCACTAGATGATGGCGAAGAGGGGTCAGAAGACCGTGGCGAAAGGCTGAGCATTTAGAATGCAGTTTCGATAATGGGCTCTGGGAGCCGAAGTTCTTTGAACTTGTGATGAGGTAAAGTGACCTCTAACGTCTTGAGAGGGAAAGACCTCACTGAGAAAGTGTCGTGGACACGGGTGTCCACATCTTGGTGGGGGTGGGGGTGTAACGGGGTTACACGGGTTTACACCTGGTGTGTTCCACACATGGATACACTTTGTGTAAGGTACATATTTGATGTACGGACACTCGAGGGAGTGTGTGTGGCTGAGAGCCACACGTTATGCATTTGAAGTAGGATTTTACTTGGTTTTACTATGTTAGATAGTTAACCACATACATTTACCCCTAGGCGGCTAGCCGCAATAAAAGATAAATAAACAGTTTGGATTTGGAACACTAAGAGTAAAGTCCTTTTATTAAGGTCGTAGTTAGTAGGTGCCTTCGGATATTAAGGCCTATTAACCCTTAATAAGGTGTGTGTTAATCCTTAACTCGTTGAGTTAACCGTCTTCCTCTGACGCTAAGCTACGGCAGCCCCGCTGCAACGCAGAGCTGTTGCCATAGATTTGCACAGCAGCATCACTCTGAATTGTTTGCATTGTTTTCCACAAGGAGTCTCCAAAGCCATGTTGGACCACGTAGTTGTAGGCCGCTTTGTCAGGGTTGCGCGAGGGCTCAGTTTTAACCACGAAAAAAGGATCATACTGTTTTCCAGTCGAATCTGCCAGAAACATGCCTGTCAGGCGTTCCTTGTCCTTTCCACCACATCTGACCCACACTGTTTTGACACCTTTTCTGTCCACCGTCTGCTTGGGCAGATACTCGAAGCAAATGCCGCTTTGGTCTGCATTGTAGAATTTATCTACACCAAGATCATTTTTTGCTTGCTCCACCTCTTGCCAAAAGTTGTTGGCAGCGTCTACCATGGCAGCAGGGGTTTTCTGGCCTTGACGAGTTTTTGTTCTTAAAGACAAGCCATGACGAGACAGAAACCCCTGCTGCCAGCACCAACTCCCAGTGAAAACACCATCTGCTACGCCTTCGTCACGGGCAACTTCCTGAGCTTGAAGTTGAAGCATTAGACGAGACACAGGGATACCCTCACCACGTAGCGAATTAATCCACTCAACAATGCTTTCTTCTCCAGACTTGCTGATTGTTGTTGCTGTTCCTGGGGCTCTGTAAGACCTCAAATTTGCCGTAGCGGTGGAGGCAACCATGGCTTCAATGTGTGTACGCTGCTTCGACCACTCGTTGATCCGCTTGCGCTTTGATACGCGTTTTGCTGGGATGAGTTGGCAGTAAAATCTATCGAGAGTAGCATCCATGTCATCATTGTTGTCACGAAGGAAATTTATTACGTCCAGCTTTTTAGTGTAGCTCTCGCACTCGCGTTTGTAGCCGTTTGGCTTTCGCCCAGCGCCACCAGGAGCGCGGCTCCGCCCTCTTGTCATGCTGGCACTTGCAGACTCTGAATGTGAAAGGCTGGTTGTCTGCTTGCTAGTAGTTTCACCGCGGCTTTATCCTGTGCATAAATAGTAGAGTGGGTAAAAATAGGTAGGTCCGCATGGACAAATGCTCAATACATGTAGTAAGGTTTTTTCAAATAGCTACATCATTATGATTGGCTGATTCTGGCGTCCGGATGGACAAAAGGTCCGGATGAACAAATGCTTTACAGTATGCGTCCTCTTCCTTGACAGCACGTGTACATGTATTATTATATACCAAGCATATTATGATAGCACAGCTGGATAATCTCGTCGTTGTTTGTAGAATACTGAACTCTTGTCCTGTGCATTCACTTTGCAATTTACCAGCAACACGACACTCCCAGATCCGAAGACCCTCACTTCGAAGTCATGAAGTTCGCCATCGTACCCGTACTCGCCTCGCTACTCGTCGCCGGAACCTCCGCTCAAGGTTTTAGCTGCGCCGCTGTTCCTAATATTCGCTGCAACGATATGGATGGCACTTCAGGCCCTCAAGTCTGTGCAAGCAATGGTGTCACCTACGAGAATAGATGCTATTTCAACCTAGCCAACTGCGACAACAAGGGGATGCGAGTGCTCCATAACGGCATGTGCAGAAGGGATGGAACGCGCTAAAGGCCGACGTTAAAGAGAGAGTTCTTCTCAAGGCTCGACGTGCCAGGCTGTGACCTGATCAATTTGTTCCTTTTGATCAGAAAGAAAAAAGATCTGCTGGCTTTCCTCGTACTTTAGTCGTCCTGTAGCAACTTTTTGTAACCATGCAAGGAAAAACTACTAATGGAACTAGTACTTGATGTAATTGGCTTGCCGATTCTCTTGACTTTAATCAACTTTTAGGTGCACACTGTTGTGCATCTAAACTAAAAAACGGCGAAAAATTTAATCGCCACCTTTATCCTTCCATGATCGTTTTGGGCTGCAGCGCCTTCTTGAAAGCCATCACAACGCCCAACTTCAAAGGCAACAACTCATACACATACTCGCGTAGCGAAATTGTTTCCAACGTTGTCAAAATATTGACAAGTGTGGTCAAACTTTCTTGATATCCAGTCCTGCGTGGAAGCTAATAGCGCGCTCAGCAGACGCAATTAACTACGTGGGTGTCGAATCCAGTCATGGTGACGCAGTGATCTTGGAAGACGAACACGGCTTGGACTCCAAGCCTGTCAACACTCATCACTTTTCAATTTTCCAACACTCAAAGCCAAACTCATCAACAATTCGATCCACGATGCTATCCTACAGGCTTTTAGCTGCTCTAAGCGTTGCTAGTGCTGTTTTCGACAAAGTGAATGCGCGTGTCGAGAGTGTCCAGACCTACGGCACAGTCGCTGATGTCGACGCCGATGACGACTGGACTGGTAGAGTTGGAGGCGCCGCGGATGATGATAATGACGACGATATCGCAGGTGGTACCGGCGTTCATTGATGCTGGTGTCACTTGACTGGCACTGCCGATGTTAACGCCGACGGTGGCGCCGCTAACATTGATGGCGGTGTCGATGTGGGCATACCTAGTAATGCTGTTACGGCAGGAGCAAGACGGGAGGTGTAAGTACCAGTGTTGATGTTAAGATTACTAGCGCGTCGACTGGTGCAGTCTGCTGCACCAGTCGACGCGCTAGTAATCTTGCTGAGCAATAGATGCGACCCCTTCCCTTTTGGCTGGAGGTGGATCTTCTGTGACTGCCACCGTTATGAACTCCCATGGGAAGACCCAGACCGTATCGAAGACGAGCAATGGCCAATCTATCAGTGCCAATGTCGACAGCAAGTGGGACCGCGTCGGCTGGGGCAACAACGGATGCAATTCCCTCGACACCGTTTACTTCCGGCGTGGAAGCGTCCAAGATTGCGACTACAACTGACTCAAACGGAGTCACGAACAGGGTCCGACCACACCTGTGCCGTCAGTTCCTCAAGACGTTGCAGGTACCGCTAACACTTCGGATATGACCTGGTGAATATGACTGTTGTATCTTGTAGCGTTTACCACTTGTGTCGTTAAAAAACTAGTGTAGCTTTGTTGTTTCCAACCTCATTTCAACATTTTCATTTGAATTTCGTAAACATCACGTTGAAGTTGATGCTAAAGCGCGGCTTCTCCCCGTTCTTTTACCATGGTAGTTCCGCGAAGTCGATTTGTGGGTCCAGATTGAAGAACTTCCCGGTGTTCTCAAGCTTCAGCTTGTCGGCGAACCCTGTAATAGACGTCACGCTGTCCACCGGCTTCACTGGGCCATGTCCCCCGGTCATGTCCGTGTCAACGTATCCAGGGTGCACCGCCACGACCACAATGTTGCTCTCTTTCAGCTCAAAAGCGAGGGACCGAGTGATCATATTGAGAGCGGACTTGGAAGCGCCGTAACCGTAGAGGGAGTTCTTGAACATGGTCGCAGACTCGGCCGTGAGAGATCCGATGCTGCCGACAATGGACGACAACTGAACCACAGACGCGGTGCCATGGTTCTTCGCAGCAAGTTGCAGGTTGGGGAGCAGAGCTCGCGTCGTGAGGAATGGGCCGATCGCGTTCACCTCGAACTGACGCGCAAGTCCGTCCTTGGTACTGGCGGTGAAGTCTGCTGGGACTGCAACTCCGGCGTTGTTGATGAGCAGGTCAATGGGCACACCTTCCAATTGACGAGCGGCCTCGATAATAGTCGCTTCATCGCCCGTGTCCAAGGTGACGATCTTGAACGGATTAAGCGCTTCAAGCTGCAATAGCGATGCAGTGAGTATCTGGAATTCTTGTCACGATAGAATCAACGCAAAGTACCTTTTCCGTATTGCTGTTGGTGCGTGCCGTGGCGATGACATTCCAGCCAGCCTTGACGTAGTGCTCAGCGAAAGCGAGGCCGATGCCACGCGTGCTACCGGTGATAAGAACGGTCTTGGTCATTGTCGGACAGAAGGGAGGGGGGTTCTTCGGATCTTGGAAGCTTTTTCGAAAGTGAGGCCGAATCAGCCAAAATCTCGGAGAAGAAGTGAGTTGGCAGCTTCGTCTTTGATCATCACATCACTTAGACGATGCTGCATGTACAGCGACAATGATTGGCGGGCGAAAGTATCCCGAGCATTAAAAACCCAGTCATGAATTCTATTTGGGACTTTTACCTGTTGAACTGAAATAACCCCGAGGTTAAATCCCATTCACCCTTTTTCCTCTTGACAGCCACTCTGAACCAGTTGCCCACCACCCACATGTCCGTCAACGGCTACGGCTCCTCGCCCAGCCACCTGCGCTACGACCAGCAGCCCAATGACGCACGCGATAAGCACTTCCTCCCTCCACACGCGCTTCCTGGCGATTATAACCAGCTGATGCACGTGCAGCATCACCACGTCGCTATTAAGTACGAACCGGCATATTACCCGCCGGCGCTGCACGTGTCGTCGGACTATCAAACAGCACAGGACAATGCTGGAAGCACGCCGTCGTCTGGCGCTAAACGCTCTCGGGAGGAGTTAAATATGAAGGAGAAGCAGCGGATGTTTAAGCTGAACGACCGCATTAACCAGCTCCGAACGCTGCTGGACGACGCCGGCGTCCAGACGAAGAAGAACAAACAGTCCATTCTGGACAACACGTCGCACTACATTGAGAGGCTACGTGGGGACTTGGCCATTGCTCAGCAGAAGGCCGAACACGCGGAGAAACAGGCGGAAACGTTTCGCCAACCGGGGAACGGCGTCGTTGAGAAAGCTGTTGTGGGTGTTTTTGAAAAAACCACCACCCCTCGGGTGATTGTGGACATGGACTTTAAGACTGTCATGATCAACTCGGCGTTTGTCAAGTTCACAGGGCTATCGGAGTTGGCTCTAAAGAAGAAAAAGACATTGCGGCCGTACCTGTGCGCTGATTCCAACAGGTTAAACGCGATCATGGACAAGCTTCGGGAGACGAAACGGTCTATTAGTACTGTCGTGAAAGCATCTACTACTGGTAAAGACGAGGTCCTTGTGAATCTCATCGCTGCCATTGTGACGGATGAGAAGGGGAAGGCAATGAATGTCGAGTTCAGCTTGATCCCAATGGAGACGCAGCAGATACAGGAGCAACGGCCAAAGCGACAGAAAGCGGAAGTCACTGTGGACAGTAACGAAGCTGCGGTGAAGAACGAGAAGGACCAATCTTCTATTTACGTGCAGCTGTAAGCGCAGTGCCACAAACTGTTGAGGTCACGGGACGAAAAGTAAACTCACACTGAGGTGTATTACCAAGAAGCTCCAGACTTACACCACTTGCTGACTTTCTTAGCAAAAAGTTATGAGTTTTTGATTTCATTGTCTGAAACTTCCGACTGTTCTAGTTATCCTCAGGCTGGTAAAACGGGAAATCGTTGTAGCCCTTGCCACCCAACGCCGAGTTATAGTAAACCTCGTGCCCAGCCTCCGGGGTCAGCGGCCAGTCGTTCTGGAAGCGTTCGGCCAGGTCGGGGTTCGAGATGTACAGACGTCCGAAGCCCACCAGGTCCACCGTCCCCGTGCGAATGGCACCCTCGGCACGGTCGCGACTGTAGTTGTTGTTGGCCATGACAATGCCCTTGAATGCCGTCTTGGCGTCGAACGCAGTCGTAAGACGGCACTTGTCCGTGAAGCCGAAGCCGAAGCCGTCCAAGATAGCGAGGTAGCCCAAGCCACAGGTGCTCAGACGCTCCATCGTGTACTTGAACATTTCGTAGTTGTCCTCGCTGCCCATACCAGCGAAGGCTCCGTTGGGGGCAAGACGAACGCCGATACGGTGCGCCGGTACAGCCGTCTTAATAGCCTCTACGACCTCCAGAAGAAGGCGTGCACGGTTCTCGAAAGAACCACCGTACTTGTCCGTCCGCTTGTTGGTAGCCGACTGCAAGAACTGGTCAATCAGATATCCGTTCGCACCGTGGATCTCCACACCGTCGAAGCCAGCCCTCATTGCTAATTCAGCGCTGTGACGGTACGACTCCACCACACCCGGGATCTCGTCCGTCTCGAGAGCACGTGGAGTCTCGTAGTCCTGGGATTCGTAGTTGGCGTCACGCGTGTGGCCGCGTTCAAGACGCACCGCCGACGCGGACACGATCTCCTTCTTGGAGTTGAAACTCGAGTGGCTTTGACGACCCATGTGCCACAACTGCATGAAGATCTTGCCTCCCTTCTTGTGCACGCGGTCGGTCACGCGCTTCCAGCCTTCGACGTGTTCGTCCGTGTAGCACGCGGCCGCACGGTACCAGCCGTAGCCCTGTTCGGAGATAGCGGTGGCTTCGGAGATGATGAGACCAGCGCCGGCACGCTGTTCATAGTAAAGTTCGTTGTCTTCGGACGGCACACGGTCAGCATTGGCGCGACCGCGACTGAGTGGGCCGAACACGATGCGGTTCTTGAGCTCCAGATCGCCGATCTTGAGAGGAGTGAAAAGTTTGTAGTCAGCAGTGACGGCAGCCATAACTGGAGATTGAATTGACTTGGAGGCGGCGGAGAAATTGAGGAATGAGCTCCATTGAGTCACTGCAGACACGTGGGGCTTTGCGCAGGGATCTCTTAGGGGGGACCCTTGACATCAATGAGTTTGTCCTTACTGACGTAAGTGTAGCCATGTGTTAGTGAATTTTTTAGCTGTGATTGGTTGATTAAATATGCTTGATTTGCTATGCAAAAGTGTCAACGAATCTGTGACGTGTGAGCTGGAGATTTCTCACTCTGTTTACGAATGAATACATATTGTAGTATACACGAACAATTCGGCAGACTTCTTCAAGCAGGTCGGTACGGCTATGTTAATACGATCGCTCTCGCTGCGCACAAGCTATAAACTAAATTATTTCGCTCTACAGTATCCAACTCCTTAGCTGAAAGAATCATTTTCGAATTCCGTCGCATATGTTCACTTCAAGACTACATGTACACAAGACCAACCATTTAAAACTATGTCCAACAGCAGTAATATCACCACTATTTGCCTCGTATTTTGTGTCGCTTCAGCGGGAAGTTTTTGTCCATTTCATTGGCGACAATTTATAATACTTCCAGTACCGTGGTGAGTTTGAAGATAATTGTATTGTACTGTTTGGATCCACCTAATTATTTAGCGAAACTAAAATCACACTACCAATGCATCAAACATCCTACAATTTTGTACCCTACGATTATGCGGTACTGCTGTTACGTTTACGGAAAACTTTGCCTACCACTAAGATTATGACAATTATCGGAAGCCAAACGAATCGCAGGTCTTCGTTGCAGCTCTGTGGTGGATTACTAAAAAAGCTTACGCCTGCTTTACATGAGTAGTGAGTAGTGCAGCCAATATCAGGGCTCGGAGTATTTAAATACTTTATTAATCCAACTCGTTTGTGGGCAAGTGATCCATAAATACTGATATTTTTCAGATCGCTCACAGTACGATACTCTCTAGATCCGCTTCATGGCGAACACGGAGGCGCTGAATGGCTGAAGCACCCCACATACCCCTGTTGTACCGGTGCATCAAGAGATCCTCGAGTGTCTCGGGATCCAGATTCGCACGAAGCTTCGAATACGTGAGCTTTGCTTGCGAAAAAAAAAACGCTCGCACTCGTTTGACGTTGGAGGGATGTAACGTGTGTCCACGTGCACCGCCGTCCACACGACCTTCTGCTTCTTACTTTCCTGGCTGTAGGCTTCATCGACGATGTTGTCTTTCTTCTCTTCGACAACAGGCGTGGAGGGATCGAGAGCGAAGTCAACAAGGGCGGCCCGCTCATCGATGCGAAGTGCTTGGACTGCGACGCCTGCTGTAGCAGCCGCGTTCCGCTGCACTTTCACGAGGCCGTTCTCGAGCGCGTGGTTGTTGATGATGCCGGCATGCTTAGATAGCTTCGGTTGCATTGTAGGGAACTTGTCCATGAGATGATCAAACAGTTTGCGCACAGCGGACAAGGTGCCTGAGTGCTTTTGGAGCTCGAGTGTGACGGCCTGTAAATCGCAGAGGTCCTCGTGCAGCAACTTGACCTTATTATACACGTCCTCCGACATCACCGCATCGCCTTCCAGCAAAGCAGTGAGATAGAGGTGCTCTCTGTCTGTGATCACAGTTGTGCTTCACGAGCACTTGAACAGCGTGCACTGGGACATCATTCCCCGAAAACAGGCCTGGATCAGCACATATCGCAGAGGCCCGAGTGATCCATAAATACTGTATAAATATCGGCCAAGCGTGCAACACTACATACAACCACGATTTGATTGGTTAATAATGTAATGCCACACTCCAAGTACTGTCAGGTAGACTTTGTCTTTAGTTGTGACTCTACAATGAGCTCTAAGACTAATATTCACTACAAAGCTTTAGTGTCCATGGGCAGCGGCATTAACAAAGTATTTTAGAAGGTTAAAAAGTACGCAATATCCCTGTGAATCGGACGTAAGATCTCTTAAGACCCACGTACCTACCTACCGATAATGTCACTACCTAATAATCTACCTCAATTCCTATATACTCCCACGTGATCTAGATGGATATACATTAACAACAGAAGTAGTTGCTGACGCTCGTAGCGTCAGCATCTACTTTTTTTTAGGGGTTAAGTGTCTTTATCGTACCGGTCATTGATACATATTAATACTCTACTTCAAGACAGCCATCGCATGCTTTTTAGTGTGAATTTTAGATTACTCAGCAGTAGGAGATGACCGCCTTGTAGTACTCGAAGCCAGCCATCTCTGGCTCTTTAACATGTATTTCTTTATGTTAAACTGCAGTAGAAGGAGGTGGCTGCCTTGGGTACCCCAAGGTAGCGCCAAGACAGCCATCTCCCGTACAAATTGCACGAGTAATTGAAGTAAATGTACCATAGTAGTAGTTTTTTTTTTATTGTAGGGTACTTAAGTTTTGCAACCCGAGCAAATCGCAACACTTCGTTTTTGTATACCGCGGGTTGCAAAACCCAATAGAAGTGCAAACTCCCTGTGCAACTATTTTTGCAAATGGCACTGCTACAAATGCATAGGTATTGGCTAAACGAGAGCTGATACCATGTGCAAATCTTAATATTAACCAATGAAATCCTAGTCAACAAGAGAGATACAACCTCGGTTGCAAATGGCTGGTTATGTATAAATATCGGCCAAGCGTGCAACACTACATACAACCACGATTTGATTGGTTAATAATGTAATGCCACACTCCAAGTACTGTCAGGTAGACTTTGTCTTTAGTTGTGACTCTACAATGAGCTCTAAGACTAATATTCACTACAAAGCTTTAGTGTCCATGGGCAGCGGCATTAACAAAGTATTTTAGAAGGTTAAAAAGTACGCAATATCCCTGTGAATCGGACGTAAGATCTCTTAAGACCCACGTACCTACCTACCGATAATGTCACTACCTAATAATCTACCTCAATTCCTATATACTCCCACGTGATCTAGATGGATATACATTAACAACAGAAGTAGTTGCTGACGCTCGTAGCGTCAGCATCTACTTTTTTTTAGGGGTTAAGTGTCTTTATCGTACCGGTCATTGATACATATTAATACTCTACTTCAAGACAGCCATCGCATGCTTTTTAGTGTGAATTTTAGATTACTCAGCAGTAGGAGATGACCGCCTTGTAGTACTCGAAGCCAGCCATCTCTGGCTCTTTAACATGTATTTCTTTATGTTAAACTGCAGTAGAAGGAGGTGGCTGCCTTGGGTACCCCAAGGTAGCGCCAAGACAGCCATCTCCCGTACAAATTGCACGAGTAATTGAAGTAAATGTACCATAGTAGTAGTTTTTTTTTTTATTGTAGGGTACTTAAGTTTTGCAACCCGAGCAAATCGCAACACTTCGTTTTTGTATACCGCGGGTTGCAAAACCCAATAGAAGTGCAAACTCCCTGTGCAACTATTTTTGCAAATGGCACTGCTACAAATGCATAGGTATTGGCTAAACGAGAGCTGATACCATGTGCAAATCTTAATATTAACCAATGAAATCCTAGTCAACAAGAGAAATACAACCTCGGTTGCAAATGGCTGGTTATGATACGGTATCAGTATCACTTACCAGATCGTATTCTTTTTCCGAGCCCTGGCCAATATATTCTTGATTAACATTAGTTAAACTAACTGTGCTTGTTCAGGAGGAAAGACTCATCTGCAGTGAAAACTTAGTACAGCCACGCGGTCAGTGACAGTCTCTTGATCGACCGCCTCTCTTTCCAAAACGCTACAAGCCTCAAAAGCTTAAGAAAAACCAACCGTCAACCATGACCTCGACCAACAAGACCGTCCTCATCACCGGGAGTACTCGCGGCAATGGTCTCGCCTTCGCCGAGCACTACACTAAGGCAGGATGGAACGTCATCGGCACGACGCGACACGAGATAACAGCAACACGGAAACGGTACGACTTTTCTGGTTGTAAGAATAGCTGCAATCCCTGCTCACTTGTCTCGTGACGTTCTACTTCATGTGCAGCTGAAAGCACTCGCTCCATTCAAGATTGTCATCATGGACACGAGCGAGGAGGCCAGTACCCTCGAGGCAGCTCGTCAACTCGAGGGTCAACCAATCGACTTGCTCGTCAACAACGCTGGCATTATCCTTCCGGGGCTTTTCGAGACTGGCACCAAGGAAGCAATCATGCGTCAGTTCGAGGTGAATGCCGTTGGGCCGTTCCTCTTAACGCGTGCACTGCTGTCCAATCTGCAGCTTGTAGTGTGAGGTGGCTATTCAAGCATTGCTCACTCTGCATTGGGCTTCTACAGTGCACTAGCTGGTACGTTACTCATGGAGTCCATGAGTAGCCAGGAGTACATAAATTCAAGAAGGAAACTTTGTAAGAAGAACCGGATCTATTGTTAGTGTACCTGTAGGACCAGAAGTATTAGGTAGAGTAGTTGATGCTTTAGGTCAACCAATTGATGGTAAAGGTCAAATTAATAGTAAATTAGAAAGTAGAGTTAAGCAACCGTCCATAGAATCTATCAAAGAGAACAATCTGTAGAAGATAGTCATGAGGATGCTAGAGCTCTTGCTCTGCTTTCCTCACTCTTAAATCTACTCGGCGACCAATACTTGAGGAAGTGCCAGCTTCCCGATCACTGTGTTAACGTTTAAGTAGCGGAACGCGTTACAAGGTCGACTTCAGTGAAAAGCGGTTTCACTATCAAAAATGGAGACAAAAAGATCAAGCAAGGACCGTAGCACGGCGCAAGATTGAGAGAGTAGCATTGCACACCCCATCTTCACGCCGGCGCTGGCCCCTGAAGTCTCGTCGACCTCCCACGCTGCTTTGGTCAAATGGCGCAAGGAGCGAAAGGTCTACGAAGACATCATGAGAGCCCGTTGTCAGACATCTGGAGAGGACTTCATGGCGGTCACAAGATCCGTGAAGGATTCTTTCGACTGGAAGCTCCTAAAGACATGGTGTCGCCTTCGCTTAAAATCGCAGTGGACATTTTGATGACGATCGGCTGCTTACAGAGATTGATGGCATTATCAACTCTGTCAAAAATCACACTCTACCAGTCGTGCAAGCTCTATTTAAGAAAGGTTTGCACCTCAACTTGAAGGAGTGTGACGTGAGCGAGAGAGTGCTACAGTAATTCATCTCTTGTGAGCACATCATTGAGGAACACGGACGGCATGCTTGTTTCAAGTCAGAGGCTGGCTTAATGGAGAAATGCAGCTTGCTGTCAGCAAGTTGCTGATCGACTGTATCGCTCCCGAAGCTCTCAATCACCTGGTGCCAAGTCTGATGAGTGTCAACTACACAATGTAATACTGGAGAAGGTATTATAGCAAGACAGGGAATTTCGACGCTCGAAACACAAGCGGTGTCCCGATGACATGCAATTGCAACGTCACACTCAAGATCATGATAATAAACGGATCAAGCGCAGGGCTGATTCAGAGCATGGCAATAAAAGAAAATCTGGATCGAGCAAGACAGATATTGCTTCTAGAAAACAACTACACTCTGATGTAAGACGGAATCTACCTGCTGTACCAGATTCAGGATGTTTGAAGTGCGGAGGCTCACATTGGGTACCAAAATGTCCAGAAGCCTCTGAAGCTGAAAATAAGGACTTGCCTAAACAATTTTACAAGAATACGGGCAAGGCATCCGATGGAGCGGGTATGATGTGAGATTGCTATTTCCGGTTTTCGAGCGAACGGTCGCTGGCTCTCTGTGATATGTGAGTGGATATACTGGCTTCTGGGAGAAAGGGGGGCTGGGACGCGGCTGATATGTACCGGCTCTGTGGTGTAATATTTCGCTTTGTGGATTCATCCTTCGCCTGTTTGTAAAGGGGCCCAACGGGTTGGAAGTGCTACCCAGGACTGTGCACAAGTCTGGGCAGACTAGCACTCAGTCCAACCACCGGACTTTCCCCGACGACGAGTGCCTAAGTTCTGGCGGAAAGTCTCTCAGGTTGAATGTATCCCTGAGAGACCTCGTCCCGTTACACCCATGAGCGACGATTGACGGTTCAAGGATCCCAACCAAGACCCACAAGACCCAAGAGGCCCGAAGTGCCCAAGTGTCCCGTGTCGTACGTCGCCTACCCAAGACACCCCTGAGGACGTCGCGTGTATTGAGCATTGAAGCTCTACACCCTGGGAATCATCGTCTCAAGTCTGAGGATCAAGCTTCTGAGTCTGAGAACCAGAAGTCTAAGAAATGCCACTCTGAAGACCAATGCCAGAGTGATGACCGACAAACATCTCAGACCTCTCACACGATGATTACCCCAAGTCCCAAGCATCCCTAATAAGCCCAAGTATGTTCCAGTTGACGCTCAAGACTTCATGTGTATCGAGCAGAGCTCTACACCCCTGGGAATTAAGCTACATGTCTGAAGATCAAGCCTCCAAGTCTGAGAAGCATGATGATCACCGCTCTGAAGATGAATGCCAGAGCCAGAAGATCGCATACCAGACATGTACCCAGTGAAGTCGATGCCTCACCATACTGAGTCCAAGTCAACCCGGAGAATCCAGTCTGCCATCAAGTGACACGCAACCTGAAGGCTACATAATGATGCCTCATCGTGCTCACTCATCAAGATCTGCCGCACTGACTCCAATACTGAGACCAAGTGAAGATTCCCTGAAACATAGTGAAACCAAGACAACCTGAGATACGAAGACTGACTGCAATGTACCCAGAAAGAAGACCAAGAAGAAGATCGAAGTGTGTGTTTGAAGAAGATATGACAGAAGACAAATGTTAAATAGAGTTCAATTTGCCTCGTGAAGCACAAGCTACCGAGTTCCATCTGCTGTACCTACAGCCGTAACAAGGTTTGGTGTTACGTGATCTCTCGCCTTCTTCCAACCCCTTTAGGCGGAGATCAGCGTAACGTAGAGACCTGAAGTGACCCGCCTATTCCATTTCCTAGTTGGGTCGTTTGTCTTGTCTCTAACGGTAGCCCATTTCATATTGCTCGTTTGGACAGGTTCTGGGAGCTAGACAGTCGCTCTCAGGACGCTTGATTGACTGTTGTATATAAACGATTGTATTGGTTTATTTCCCTCTATATTAGAGGGTGGTGCGCGAAAGGAACGGGTTTTCAGACAGACCAGGGGTCTGAAACACATACCCAGTTGACCTGGAAGTACTAGCCCACCGTCCAAGGGCCAGGAAAGAATAAGTGACGGTTGTGTATATTGTATATTTGTATTGAACTCTGTTAATTGTTGGTTATCTTCTAAGTCTAAGCCTCCAGGTGCTGAATTTGCGATATTCAAGTACCTGGTTATTGGACTTCTTCATTGTTTCTTTGACTACACACTCTGGGAATCACTCGTGGTTCTCAGGGCTTCCGACTCCAGAAGGACCCCGCAAAGGCGTCGAACGTCTTCGCCGCTGGCCTCGCACGGAGCTCCCCCATCTTCACCCCACAACACTTGACCCGGGAGGTGTCATATTCCTCAGACAACGAACCAACGAGGATACACAAGGTATCGCACGCCACAACAGGCGACTACTGAGAACCCTCAGTACTGTCGCCCGTTGGTTCACTGTACGCCCCCCCCTGCACCGCGGTAAAAGTTTCACCGACTTCGCGACAACTGGTGCGCGTGCCCGGATCTGAGTATCGTGATATCACCGGATTCAAGTGTTGAAGAGAAGAGGAGTTCCTGTCAAGCGTCGATAACCAAGATGGCTTCACCTGGAACTACACGAGGAGGAAGACGCGGTCGTGGTCGTGCCGTGGTAACACGGCAATCGAAACGTCTTCAAGGGTTGCCGCCGGAGGAGCAGCCTGATTTGGATGCTGTCAAGAGGGCGGCACGCGAGAGGAAGAAGGCTGCACGCGAGAAGGAGGCAGCCGAGAGTGTGAGCGTCGCAGAGTCTGCCGTCGAGGAGCAGCCTGCTGCTGAGCCGGAATCCCAGGGAGCGCCCGCCGTTTCCAGTGACCAAGGCTCGCAGGGCAGTTCTTCGCATGTCGTGGAAGCTGATGTCGCAGAGCCCACCGCCCTTGTGGGCGGTGATGAGGCGTCTGAGGGAGGCGCCGATTTGGTTGAGCCCCCGGAGATTGACTTGCGATCTGCATCGACGTCTTCGGGAAAGTCTGAGGTGGAGGTCAAGCCAGAACCCGGACTTGTGGAAGAGAAGGCTCAGACTGTGAAGTCTGACGACCTGTTGACGGAAGACGCGCTGATGCGATCCAGTGATTCGCTGAAGACACCATCGGATGACTCTGGAAAGGTCGACTCCCTGGACGGTGAACGCACTGTGAAGTATGTTCATCACCAACTTCGTCGATGGAAGAGCGAGAGCGCTGGGAGGATTATACCACCGAACGTGGACTATGCGTGGCCGACGCCGAAGCCAGATGCTAACGCGTTTCAGAAGGCAGCTGCCATGACTGGAGACTACGTGAAGTGGAGGTACTCCGCTGCTAGCCCTGAAGAATCTTGGATATCCGAGCTCGGGTTGAGACGACACAGCTTTGGCTTAGTCGAAGACCTGACGTATGCTGAGATTCCAGTAGGCATGCTGACTCCCATTGAGTGTGTCTCAATTCTCCAGACAATGTTGTTCGAGGCTGGGTTCGAGTTCCAGAACTTGATCCCGAAGTGGTCTGACAGTATGGCATCGAGAGTCTCCGACGTCCTCATGCGCTCTATCGCTTTGGAGTTTCAGGGCAGGCTTGCCTTGGAACTTGTCGAGTGGGCTGCGGTGACCGACCAGTTGTCGTACACCAGGCTGCCAGGAACGCCAAACCAGGAGGCCGAGAATGACACACTCAGGGACAAGGAAGCTGATCTTCGGGGCCGACAGTTGATCCTGAGGCTCCGAGTAACCGGACTCCGGGTGACACACAGCTCTGATGGGTCTGCCAGTGGAGAACTACCGGAGTCCAAGCGCATGCAGCATGGACCACCACGTCTACAAGCCCCGGCAACTCCGTCGATAATGTCGACACCGTCGCTGACTTCTCTTCCTGTGTATGAAAGCCGTTCCGAGAGTACTCGCTGGGAATCTTCATTGCTCAGTTCCGAGAATCAGAGTAGTGATCTCCAGGCCCCTGCGATGGCTGCAAGCATCCCCAGTGTCATTGGTACATCAAGGACTTCGGACGATCCGTCGTCTGGGCTCCAGACGTCGCGAGGAAGTTCTTCGGAAGAGTCCATGATGTCTGTGGGTCGAGGGGCGTCTTCACATATGCCCTTTGTGGGAGGAGGTTTGGCATTCGTTGCTCAGGAAACTGGTGCGGGAACAGTCACCGCCGGGAATGAAATGAGCATCCAAGTGACCAGGACCATACTGCCCGTGAAGGTGGAACAAGAGGACGTTGACATGGCCGAAGCAGAGCCCGAAACTCCAAGTCCAGTGTCTGACGATCACATGATTCCCAGACCATTGCAGTTGGGTCTCAGAACACTTGCACCGATAGCTCAAACATCTGAAGTCTCAAGTCAAGGGGCGAGTCACGACAAGCATCGTCGAGATGTGAGGAGTGAGAAATCCCAGAGACTATCTTCCAGGCGCTCGAGCTCCGTTGCGTCAAGTCGGCTGAAGTCGGAAGTCACTGGTTCCCAGAGATCAGGGCCTGCCCAAATCGAGTTGAACGTGATGCGACAGCAGCAGGAGTGGCAGGCACGGATGGAACAGGCGCAGATGGAGTTCTTGGCGCAGGAACGCTTAGCATCCATGGAACGTGAACGGCATCGTGAACAACGCGACTTAGAAGCACGCCGTCAGATTCAAACGCTGACGGATAAGCTGTTGGAGTCGGAGAACGCGAGGCTGGAAGCTCAAAGGCGCGCTGAAGACTTGGAAGAACGCAGAAGTCGAGTGTCGGAACCTTCTTCGGAAGTTGAACGTCTAAGAACTGCGCTTCAAACGTCTGAGAAACAGCGCCTGGAGTCGGAGTACGCGGACCGATGGAAACAGCGGGAAGCCGAGGTCGAAGCCGAACATGCACGCACGGCAGACGAGATGAAACGTGACTGGATTTCGCAAATGGAAACGCTACATCGACGAGTGAAGGAAGTGGAAGCAGAACGCGACCAGGTGAAAGAAGCTTCTCAGAACGTTCAGAAGTTCCAGGCCGGACAATTGCGTAACCTTCGGGCAACATTGTCCCAGGTTCAAGGAGTCCGAGGAGTCGCTTCCCCTGATTGGGCAACTGCAACCATGGCATCCGATCCTGTGAACCCTGAAGTTGCAACTTCACACCCACTATCTGAGATTACGTCAACTTCGCACCCACTATCTGGGTCAGAAATCAGAAATGACGTAATCAGGGGTAGGGTTGCACCTATGTCGCATTCACCGGCTCTCCAGCAGTCACTTCGACGGCGATCGACCATTCAACAGTCAGTCCCCGCTTCCGACGCCACTAATGGAGGAAGAGTGAAGGCTGAGAGGCCTGGCGCCGCTGCCGCAAGCGCTACGACGACGCAGGCACCCCAGACAACGCATAACACTGAGGACAAGACGGATACCAAGCGTAGGACGACTTCACGACGAGATTCCAGGCAGAATGATGATGCTAGACGCTCCGGTGAAGAGCGCCGCGCTCCACGCCGTGATAGACGCCATGGGAGAGCCCCCAGACCTGGTGGAGGATCTGATGACTCCAGTTCAGACTCTGAGAGTTCTTCGTCCGAGGATTCAGAGCCAGGAGAAGTCGTGAACCTCACTGCTGCGAATTCCGCACAGTCAGGAACAACGTTGCTCTCATTCCGACCGTTCATCAACTCTAACACGTTAGGAGAGTTTGACCCAAGAGCTACGTTGAGAGAGCGAGTACACTGGTGGGAGAAATTCACAAACATGGCTTCTCAGGGAGGTTGGAGTACCAAGACTCGGATTCAAGAACTCAAGCTGAAGCTTCCAACATCTGCCCGTGACTGGTTTAACCAGTTGCCAAAGAGTGTGTCCCGTGATTGGAAAGAGTTATCATCTGAGTTCAAGAGACGCTATTGCAAAGCAAGATCGTCCTATTCTGAGAGGTACTTCACCATGGAAATGAAGAGTTCCGAGACTCCTCTGGAATTCTTCTATCGCCTGAATTCTGCAGCCGGGAAAGCTGATATCGATTTCAGGAAGTCGTCCAAGCGTCTGGAGAAACATATTCTGCGTTTCATCACCAAGCTGAATGATCCGCGTCTGAAAACCTCCTTGCAAGGACAGAGGTTCAAGAGTATCTCTGACCTGAAGTATGCCATACTGCAAGACGAGGAAGTCTGGAGAACTGGAGATCGTGACACAACTGCTACCAAGCCCCGGGACTTCAGAGCTGATAACATTCCGCGAGGACAATTCAAGCACAAGCGCATGCACAGGACTTATGTCGCTAAAGAAGTCGACTATGAGGATTCGGAAGATAGCGACTCTGGAGATCATCGAGAGTATCAGAGGAACAGTAGTAGTTCCAGATCCCAAGGCGAAAACTCCAGACATCAGACAACGACCTCAGGATCCAGCCGTGATGAGAATACTACTCAGATGACTGGAAGTACCTCGACAGGGAATCCTTCTACTGGAAGCGCAGATTGGACCCAGACTTTGACGAATGAAGTATACCGAGTGATGGACAACATGGGATGGCGCCCGCCACCTCAGTCTCCAACAGGATCGTCAAGCCAAGGGTTCAACCAGACGCGCCGCGACAATGCTGGATACTGGAACAAGTTCTGCGAAAAATGTCATCGCTCTGGCCACTCCGAAGAAGACTGCTGGAGAGACCTAACCTGTGACCGATGTCTTGAGAAAGGACATCCGACCCGGATGTGTCGTGTACCGCCCTGCGAAATATGCGGAAGACTGCACCCCGGAAGACCGTGTGAAGACCTGAAGACTCTGGAATCCCTGAAAAAATTGGCTCGTCAAGGCGTATTAAAGGACATGCCGGATCACCTCTTGGAGAAACTCCTGGGTGATGAGGCAAACTCTGGGAAACAGTCAAACCAATAAGCCCGTCGGATGGGGATCCGAAACGCGCCAGGCTAGGTAAGACCCCAGAGTTGTGTGTTCTAGTGTACGTAGGGCCTGAGCTGAAAGCCACAACTCAAGATAACCACGAACAATGTATGACCGCTTTAACCCAAGAACCAACCATGCTCCCTGAACGACCGAGTCTGGGAACTGTGTTACCAGAAATGATAGAAGACAAGGGCCAGAACTCTGACGATACTATTCAATTTCGTTTGAAGGACGGCGAATGCTATGGCTGGTGGGAGGACCATTATCCCGACCCCGCGAAACGCGACGTGGTGATGGTACATGGTGCTGTAAACGATCATCGGACCAGGATTCTCCTGGACACCGGTGCGACTATCAACATTCTGAGTTACGACTTTGCGCGTAAGCTCGGACTCAGACTCAAGTCGCACAAACAAACCAAGGTGTCTGGGATGGGAGGAGTTCCGACGTATATCGGCGCCAGTGCTGAGATCAAGCTTACCCTTGGGCCGAGAGTGGTTTACATTGTGGATGTTTGGGTTGCGAATATCGGTGAAGGAATTGATGTGCTTCTGGGAATGGGATTCATGTTCGCCGCTGGTCTGAGAATCAGTGTTCGAGAAGGATTGGTGTCGCTTCCAGACGAAGTTGTAGTGATGATGTGCAGTTGGGAGCCTGGAGATCATATCGGGCGAAACAGGGCTGTCAGGCCAAATGAGGCTGTACTTCTGAGCCCAGGAGAGGAGTTTATCGTCAAGATTGACTATGGACCCACGAATCCGCAACGTGAAGTTGTGTGGGCTGGACGAGGTGATCGCTGGGTGACCCAGTTGATTTATGCAGCCCGGTCATGGCCGGTCGCTGTTCGAGTCGTGAACATCTCCGACAAGAACACTTGGGTGAACGAGTTCTCAGACGTTGCAAGGATTGTGGAGTATGGATTCTTTCCGAGACATGGTCGTTTTGTGAGACCGGGCTCAGCTGCTTATCGTGACTGGGAGGTGCTCATTTTGGAGAATACCCCGTCCCCTGAAACTAAGAAACGTCTGAAGCATGAAGCCGATTTGGAAGCTCTGATGCCACAACCTCCGTGTGTGGATCGTCCCGTGTATCCATGGCCGACCAAGATATTGCAGCGTTCGAGAATGGATAACGCCCGCGTTCAATTTGTGAGACCCTCCGTGGCTACCCGTACGAAACGTGTCCGTTTTGCTCTGGACGTCTCCACGCAAACAGATGATCCTCAGGAAAAGAAAGAGCTGCTGATAAGGGATGTGAGTGTTGATACCAGTGATTTG
>JAFEIO010000030.1:0-26539 GCA_030324255.1 Phytophthora capsici | reverse complement strand
TTCGGTTCATGGTGAATGTTGGTGCCAAATCTCACGGCTTGATTCGGCTTTGTGTGTCCTCAACTTGGATCCAGGTTTGATCACAGGATCATGTCTGTATCTCCGTCAATATTGCGATTCAGACGCGCTCTTTTGGCCACAAGGCACAACTGACCAAGCGCCATCTGCCTCGCCCATGTCAGAGCGAATTTTGTCGGGTGCTCCAAATTGGCCGAAACTGCCACAGCGCGCTTCCTTTGTTCATGGTGAATGCTGAAGCCAAATCTCACGGCTTGATTTCCGCTTTGTGTGTCCTCAACTTGGATCCAGGTTTGATCACAGGATCATGTCTGTAGGTTCGTCAATATTGCGATTCAGACGCTCTCTTTTGGCCACAAGGCACAACTGACCAAGCGCTATCCGCTCCGCCCATGTCAGAGCGAATTTTGTCGGGTGCTCCAAATTGGCCGAAACCGCTACAGCGTGCTTCTCGGTTCATGGTGAATGCTGGTGCCAAATCTCACGGTTTGGATTCGGCTTCAGTGTGTCCTCAACTTCTGGATCCAGGTTTGATCACAGGATCATGTCTGTATCTCCGTCAATATTGCGATTCAGACGCGCTCTTTTGGCCACAAGGCACAACTGACCAAGCGCTATCCGCTCCGCCCATGTCAGAGCGACGAGTTTTGTCGGGTGCTCCAATTGGCTGAAACCGCTACAGCGTGCTTCTCGGTTCATGGTGAATGCTGGTGCCAAATCTCGCACGGCTTCGATTCGGCTTGTGTGTCCTCAACTTGGATCCAGGTTTGATCACAGGATCATGTCTGTTCATCCGTCCCGTCAATATTGCGATTCAGACGCTCTCTTTGGCCACAAGGCACAACTGACCAAGCGCTATCCGCTCCGCCCATGTCAGAGCGAATTTTGTCGGGTGCTCCAAATTGGCCGAAACCGCTACAGCGTGCTTCTCGGTTCATGGTGAATGCTGGTGCCAAATCTCACGGCTTGATTCGGCTTGTGTGTCCTCAACTTGGATCCAGGTTTGATCACAGGATCATGTCTGTATCTCCGTCAATATTGCGATTCAGACGCTCTCTTTTGGCCACAAGGCACAACCGACCAAGCGCTATCCGCTCCGCCCATGTCAGAGCGAGTTTTGTCGGGTGCTCCAAATTGGCCGAAACCGCTACAGCGTGCTTCTCGGTTCATGGTGAATGCTGGTGCCAAATCTCACGGCTTGATTCGGCTTGTGTGTCCTCAACTTGGATCCAGGTTTGATCACAGGATCATGTCTGTATCTCCGTCAATATTGCGATTCAGACGCTCTCTTTTGGCCACAAGGCACAACTGACCAAGCGCTATCCGCTCCGCCCATGTCAGAGCGAATTTTGTCGGGTGCTCCAAATTGGCCGAAACCGCTACAGCGTGCTTCTCGGTTCATGGTGAATGCTGGTGCCAAATCTCACGGCTTGATTCGGCTTGTGTGTCCTCAACTTGGATCCAGGTTTGATCACAGGATCATGTCTGTATCTCCGTCAATATTGCGATTCAGACGCTCTCTTTTGGCCACAAGGCACAACTGACCAAGCGCTATCCGCTCCGCCCATGTCAGAGCGAATTTTGTCGGGTGCTCCAAATTGGCCGAAACCGCTACAGCGTGCTTCTCGGTTCATGGTGAATGCTGGTGCCAAATCTCACGGCTTGATTCGGCTTGTGTGTCCTCAACTTGGATCCAGGTTTGATCACAGGATCATGTCTGTATCTCCGTCAATATTGCGATTCAGACGCTCTCTTTTGGCCACAAGGCACAACTGACCAAGCGCCATCCGCTCCGCCCATGTCAGAGCGAATTTTGTCGGGTGCTCCAAATTGGCCGAAACCGCTACAGCGTGCTTCTCGGTTCATGGTGAATGCTGGTGCCAAATCTCACGGCTTGATTCGGCTTGTGTGTCCTCAACTTGGATCCAGGTTTGATCACAGGATCATGTCTGTATCTCCGTCAATATTGCGATTCAGACGCTCTCTTTTGGCCACAAGGCACAACTGACCAAGCGCTATCCGCTCCGCCCATGTCAGAGCGAATTTTGTCGGGTGCTCCAAATTGGCCGAAACCGCTACAGCGTGCTTCTCGGTTCATGGTGAATGCTGGTGCCAAATCTCACGGCTTGATTCGGCTTGTGTGTCCTCAACTTGGATCCAGGTTTGATCACAGGATCATGTCTGTATCTCCGTCAATATTGCGATTCAGACGCTCTCTTTGGCCACAAGGCACAACTGACCAAGCGCTATCCGCTCCGCCCATGTCAGAGCGAATTTTGTCGGGTGCTCCAAATTGGCCGAAACCGCTACAGCGTGCTTCTCGGTTCATGGTGAATGCTGGTGCCAAATCTCACGGCTTGATTCGGCTTGTGTGTCCTCAACTTGGATCCAGGTTTGATCACAGGATCATGTCTGTATCTCCGTCAATATTGCGATTCAGACGCTCTCTTTTGGCCACAAGGCACAACTGACCAAGCGCTATCCGCTCCGCCCATGTCAGAGCGAATTTTGTCGGGTGCTCCAAATTGGCCGAAACCGCTACAGCGTGCTTCTCGGTTCATGGTGAATGCTGGTGCCAAATCTCACGGCTTGATTCGGCTTGTGTGTCCTCAACTTGGATCCAGGTTTGATCACAGGATCATGTCTGTATCTCCGTCAATATTGCGATTCAGACGCTCTCTCTTTGGCCACAAGGCACAACTGACCAAGCGCTATCCGCTCCGCCCATGTCAGAGCGAATTTTGTCGGGTGCTCCAAATTGGCCGAAACCGCTACAGCGTGCTTCTCGGTTCATGGTGAATGCTGGTGCCAAATCTCACGGCTTGATTCGGCTTGTGTGTCCTCAACTTGGATCCAGGTTTGATCACAGGATCATGTCTGTATCTCCGTCAATATTGCGATTCAGACGCTCTCTTTTGGCCACAAGGCACAACTGACCAAGCGCTATCCGCTCCGCCCATGTCAGAGCGAATTTTGTCGGGTGCTCCAAATTGGCCGAAACCGCTACAGCGTGCTTCTCGGTTCATGGTGAATGCTGGTGCCAAATCTCACGGCTTGATTCGGCTTGTGTGTCCTCAACTTGGATCCAGGTTTGATCACAGGATCATGTCTGTATCTCCGTCAATATTGCGATTCAGACGCTCTCTTTTGGCCACAAGGCACAACTGACCAAGCGCTATCCGCTCCGCCCATGTCAGAGCGAATTTTGTCGGGTGCTCCAAATTGGCCGAAACCGCTACAGCGTGCTTCTCGGTTCATGGTGAATGCTGGTGCCAAATCTCACGGCTTGATTCGGCTTGTGTGTCCTCAACTTGGATCCAGGTTTGATCACAGGATCATGTCTGTATCTCCGTCAATATTGCGATTCAGACGCTCTCTTTTGGCCACAAGGCACAACTGACCAAGCGCTATCCGCTCCGCCCATGTCAGAGCGAATTTTGTCGGGTGCTCCAAATTGGCCGAAACCGCTACAGCGTGCTTCTCGGTTCATGGTGAATGCTGGTGCCAAATCTCACGGCTTGATTCGGCTTGTGTGTCCTCAACTTGGATCCAGGTTTGATCACAGGATCATGTCTGTATCTCCGTCAATATTGCGATTCAGACGCTCTCTTTTGGCCACAAGGCACAACTGACCAAGCGCCATCCGCTCCGCCCATGTCAGAGCGAATTTTGTCGGGTGCTCCAAATTGGCCGAAACCGCTACAGCGTGCTTCTCGGTTCATGGTGAATGCTGGTGCCAAATCTCACGGCTTGATTCGGCTTGTGTGTCCTCAACTTGGATCCAGGTTTGATCACAGGATCATGTCTGTATCTCCGTCAATATTGCGATTCAGACGCTCTCTTTTGGCCACAAGGCACAACTGACCAAGCGCTATCCGCTCCGCCCATGTCAGAGCGAATTTTGTCGGGTGCTCCAAATTGGCCGAAACCGCTACAGCGTGCTTCTCGGTTCATGGTGAATGCTGGTGCCAAATCTCACGGCTTGATTCGGCTTGTGTGTCCTCAACTTGGATCCAGGTTTGATCACAGGATCATGTCTGTATCTCCGTCAATATTGCGATTCAGACGCTCTCTTTTGGCCACAAGGCACAACTGACCAAGCGCTATCCGCTCCGCCCATGTCAGAGCGAATTTTGTCGGGTGCTCCAAATTGGCCGAAACCGCTACAGCGTGCTTCTCGGTTCATGGTGAATGCTGGTGCCAAATCTCACGGCTTGATTCGGCTTGTGTGTCCTCAACTTGGATCCAGGTTTGATCACAGGATCATGTCTGTATCTCCGTCAATATTGCGATTCAGACGCTCTCTTTTGGCCACAAGGCACAACTGACCAAGCGCTATCCGCTCCGCCCATGTCAGAGCGAATTTTGTCGGGTGCTCCAAATTGGCCGAAACCGCTACAGCGTGCTTCTCGGTTCATGGTGAATGCTGGTGCCAAATCTCACGGCTTGATTCGGCTTGTGTGTCCTCAACTTGGATCCAGGTTTGATCACAGGATCATGTCTGTATCTCCGTCAATATTGCGATTCAGACGCTCTCTTTTGGCCACAAGGCACAACTGACCAAGCGCTATCCGCTCCGCCCATGTCAGAGCGAATTTTGTCGGGTGCTCCAAATTGGCCGAAACCGCTACAGCGTGCTTCTCGGTTCATGGTGAATGCTGGTGCCAAATCTCACGGCTTGATTCGGCTTGTGTGTCCTCAACTTGGATCCAGGTTTGATCACAGGATCATGTCTGTATCTCCGTCAATATTGCGATTCAGACGCGCTCTTTTGGCCACAAGGCACAACTGACCAAGCGCTATCCGCTCCGCCCATGTCAGAGCGAATTTTGTCGGGTGCTCCAAATTGGCCGAAACCGCTACAGCGTGCTTCTCGGTTCATGGTGAATGCTGGTGCCAAATCTCACGGCTTGATTCGGCTTGTGTGTCCTCAACTTGGATCCAGGTTTGATCACAGGATCATGTCTGTATCTCCGTCAATATTGCGATTCAGACGCTCTCTTTTGGCCACAAGGCACAACTGACCAAGCGCTATCCGCTCCGCCCATGTCAGAGCGAATTTTGTCGGGTGCTCCAAATTGGCCGAAACCGCTACAGCGTGCTTCTCGGTTCATGGTGAATGCTGGTGCCAAATCTCACGGCTTGATTCGGCTTGTGTGTCCTCAACTTGGATCCAGGTTTGATCACAGGATCATGTCTGTATCTCCGTCAATATTGCGATTCAGACGCTCTCTTTGGCCACAAGGCACAACTGACCAAGCGCTATCCGCTCCGCCCATGTCAGAGCGAATTTTGTCGGGTGCTCCAAATTGGCCGAAACCGCTACAGCGTGCTTCTCGGTTCATGGTGAATGCTGGTGCCAAATCTCACGGCTTGATTCGGCTTGTGTGTCCTCAACTTGGATCCAGGTTTGATCACAGGATCATGTCTGTATCTCCGTCAATATTGCGATTCAGACGCTCTCTTTTGGCCACAAGGCACAACTGACCAAGCGCTATCCGCTCCGCCCATGTCAGAGCGAATTTTGTCGGGTGCTCCAAATTGGCCGAAACCGCTACAGCGTGCTTCTCGGTTCATGGTGAATGCTGGTGCCAAATCTCACGGCTTGATTCGGCTTGTGTGTCCTCAACTTGGATCCAGGTTTGATCACAGGATCATGTCTGTATCTCCGTCAATATTGCGATTCAGACGCTCTTTTGGCCACAAGGCACAACTGACCAAGCGCTATCCGCTCCGCCCATGTCAGAGCGAATTTTGTCGGGTGCTCCAAATTGGCCGAAACCGCTACAGCGTGCTTCTCGGTTCATGGTGAATGCTGGTGCCAAATCTCACGGCTTGATTCGGCTTGTGTGTCCTCAACTTGGATCCAGGTTTGATCACAGGATCATGTCTGTATCTCCGTCAATATTGCGATTCAGACGCTCTCTTTTGGCCACAAGGCACAACTGACCAAGCGCTATCCGCTCCGCCCATGTCAGAGCGAATTTTGTCGGGTGCTCCAAATTGGCCGAAACCGCTACAGCGTGCTTCTCGGTTCATGGTGAATGCTGGTGCCAAATCTCACGGCTTGATTCGGCTTGTGTGTCCTCAACTTGGATCCAGGTTTGATCACAGGATCATGTCTGTATCTCCGTCAATATTGCGATTCAGACGCTCTCGTTTGGCCACAAGGCACAACTGACCAAGCGCTATCCGCTCCGCCCATGTCAGAGCGAATTTTGTCGGGTGCTCCAAATTGGCCGAAACCGCTACAGCGTGCTTCTCGGTTCATGGTGAATGCTGGTGCCAAATCTCACGGCTTGATTCGGCTTGTGTGTCCTCAACTTGGATCCAGGTTTGATCACAGGATCATGTCTGTATCTCCGTCAATATTGCGATTCAGACGCTCTCTTTTGGCCACAAGGCACAACTGACCAAGCGCTATCCGCTCCGCCCATGTCAGAGCGAGTTTTGTCGGGTGCTCCAAATTGGCCGAAACCGCTACAGCGTGCTTCTCGGTTCATGGTGAATGCTGGTGCCAAATCTCACGGCTTGATTCGGCTTGTGTGTCCTCAACTTGGATCCAGGTTTGATCACAGGATCATGTCTGTATCTCCGTCAATATTGCGATTCAGACGCTCTCTTTTGGCCACAAGGCACAACTGACCAAGCGCTATCCGCTCCGCCCATGTCAGAGCGAATTTTGTCGGGTGCTCCAAATTGGCCGAAACCGCTACAGCGTGCTTCTCGGTTCATGGTGAATGCTGGTGCCAAATCTCACGGCTTGATTCGGCTTGTGTGTCCTCAACTTGGATCCAGGTTTGATCACAGGATCATGTCTGTATCTCCGTCAATATTGCGATTCAGACGCTCTCTTTTGGCCACAAGGCACAACTGACCAAGCGCTATCCGCTCCGCCCATGTCAGAGCGAATTTTGTCGGGTGCTCCAAATTGGCCGAAACCGCTACAGCGTGCTTCTCGGTTCATGGTGAATGCTGGTGCCAAATCTCACGGCTTGATTCGGCTTGTGTGTCCTCAACTTGGATCCAGGTTTGATCACAGGATCATGTCTGTATCTCCGTCAATATTGCGATTCAGACGCTCTCTTTTGGCCACAAGGCACAACTGACCAAGCGCTATCCGCTCCGCCCATGTCAGAGCGAATTTTGTCGGGTGCTCCAAATTGGCCGAAACCGCTACAGCGTGCTTCTCGGTTCATGGTGAATGCTGGTGCCAAATCTCACGGCTTGATTCGGCTTGTGTGTCCTCAACTTGGATCCAGGTTTGATCACAGGATCATGTCTGTATCTCCGTCAATATTGCGATTCAGACGCGCTCTTTTGGCCACAAGGCACAACTGACCAAGCGCTATCCGCTCCGCCCATGTCAGAGCGAATTTTGTCGGGTGCTCCAAATTGGCCGAAACCGCTACAGCGTGCTTCTCGGTTCATGGTGAATGCTGGTGCCAAATCTCACGGCTTGATTCGGCTTGTGTGTCCTCAACTTGGATCCAGGTTTGATCACAGGATCATGTCTGTATCTCCGTCAATATTGCGATTCAGACGCTCTCTTTTGGCCACAAGGCACAACTGACCAAGCGCTATCCGCTCCGCCCATGTCAGAGCGAATTTTGTCGGGTGCTCCAAATTGGCCGAAACCGCTACAGCGTGCTTCTCGGTTCATGGTGAATGCTGGTGCCAAATCTCACGGCTTGATTCGGCTTGTGTGTCCTCAACTTGGATCCAGGTTTGATCACAGGATCATGTCTGTATCTCCGTCAATATTGCGATTCAGACGCGCTCTTTTGGCCACAAGGCACAACTGACCAAGCGCTATCCGCTCCGCCCATGTCAGAGCGAATTTTGTCGGGTGCTCCAAATTGGCCGAAACCGCTACAGCGTGCTTCTCGGTTCATGGTGAATGCTGGTGCCAAATCTCACGGCTTGATTCGGCTTGTGTGTCCTCAACTTGGATCCAGGTTTGATCACAGGATCATGTCTGTATCTCCGTCAATATTGCGATTCAGACGCTCTCTTTTGGCCACAAGGCACAACTGACCAAGCGCTATCCGCTCCGCCCATGTCAGAGCGAATTTTGTCGGGTGCTCCAAATTGGCCGAAACCGCTACAGCGTGCTTCTCGGTTCATGGTGAATGCTGGTGCCAAATCTCACGGCTTGATTCGGCTTGTGTGTCCTCAACTTGGATCCAGGTTTGATCACAGGATCATGTCTGTATCTCCGTCAATATTGCGATTCAGACGCTCTCTTTTGGCCACAAGGCACAACTGACCAAGCGCTATCCGCTCCGCCCATGTCAGAGCGAGTTTTGTCGGGTGCTCCAAATTGGCCGAAACCGCTACAGCGTGCTTCTCGGTTCATGGTGAATGCTGGTGCCAAATCTCACGGCTTGATTCGGCTTGTGTGTCCTCAACTTGGATCCAGGTTTGATCACAGGATCATGTCTGTATCTCCGTCAATATTGCGATTCAGACGCTCTCTTTTGGCCACAAGGCACAACTGACCAAGCGCTATCCGCTCCGCCCATGTCAGAGCGAATTTTGTCGGGTGCTCCAAATTGGCCGAAACCGCTACAGCGTGCTTCTCGGTTCATGGTGAATGCTGGTGCCAAATCTCACGGCTTGATTCGGCTTGTGTGTCCTCAACTTGGATCCAGGTTTGATCACAGGATCATGTCTGTAGCTCCGTCAATATTGCGATTCAGACGCTCTCTTTTGGCCACAAGGCACAACTGACCAAGCGCTATCCGCTCCGCCCATGTCAGAGCGAATTTTGTCGGGTGCTCCAAATTGGCCGAAACCGCTACAGCGTGCTTCTCGGTTCATGGTGAATGCTGGTGCCAAATCTCACGGCTTGATTCGGCTTGTGTGTCCTCAACTTGGATCCAGGTTTGATCACAGGATCATGTCTGTATCTCCGTCAATATTGCGATTCAGACGCGCTCTTTTGGCCACAAGGCACAACTGACCAAGCGCTATCCGCTCCGCCCATGTCAGAGCGAATTTTGTCGGGTGCTCCAAATTGGCCGAAACCGCTACAGCGTGCTTCTCGGTTCATGGTGAATGCTGGTGCCAAATCTCACGGCTTGATTCGGCTTGTGTGTCCTCAACTTGGATCCAGGTTTGATCACAGGATCATGTCTGTATCTCCGTCAATATTGCGATTCAGACGCTCTCTTTTGGCCACAAGGCACAACTGACCAAGCGCTATCCGCTCCGCCCATGTCAGAGCGAATTTTGTCGGGTGCTCCAAATTGGCCGAAACCGCTACAGCGTGCTTCTCGGTTCATGGTGAATGCTGGTGCCAAATCTCACGGCTTGATTCGGCTTGTGTGTCCTCAACTTGGATCCAGGTTTGATCACAGGATCATGTCTGTATCTCCGTCAATATTGCGATTCAGACGCTCTCTTTTGGCCACAAGGCACAACTGACCAAGCGCTATCCGCTCCGCCCATGTCAGAGCGAATTTTGTCGGGTGCTCCAAATTGGCCGAAACCGCTACAGCGTGCTTCTCGGTTCATGGTGAATGCTGGTGCCAAATCTCACGGCTTGATTCGGCTTGTGTGTCCTCAACTTGGATCCAGGTTTGATCACAGGATCATGTCTGTAGCTCCGTCAATATTGCGATTCAGACGCTCTCTTTTGGCCACAAGGCACAACTGACCAAGCGCTATCCGCTCCGCCCATGTCAGAGCGAATTTTGTCGGGTGCTCCAAATTGGCCGAAACCGCTACAGCGTGCTTCTCGGTTCATGGTGAATGCTGGTGCCAAATCTCACGGCTTGATTCGGCTTGTGTGTCCTCAACTTGGATCCAGGTTTGATCACAGGATCATGTCTGTATCTCCGTCAATATTGCGATTCAGACGCTCTCTTTTGGCCACAAGGCACAACTGACCAAGCGCTATCCGCTCCGCCCATGTCAGAGCGAATTTTGTCGGGTGCTCCAAATTGGCCGAAACCGCTACAGCGTGCTTCTCGGTTCATGGTGAATGCTGGTGCCAAATCTCACGGCTTGATTCGGCTTGTGTGTCCTCAACTTGGATCCAGGTTTGATCACAGGATCATGTCTGTATCTCCGTCAATATTGCGATTCAGACGCTCTCTTTTGGCCACAAGGCACAACTGACCAAGCGCTATCCGCTCCGCCCATGTCAGAGCGAGTTTTGTCGGGTGCTCCAAATTGGCCGAAACCGCTACAGCGTGCTTCTCGGTTCATGGTGAATGCTGGTGCCAAATCTCACGGCTTGATTCGGCTTGTGTGTCCTCAACTTGGATCCAGGTTTGATCACAGGATCATGTCTGTATCTCCGTCAATATTGCGATTCAGACGCTCTCTTTTGGCCACAAGGCACAACTGACCAAGCGCTATCCGCTCCGCCCATGTCAGAGCGAGTTTTGTCGGGTGCTCCAAATTGGCCGAAACCGCTACAGCGTGCTTCTCGGTTCATGGTGAATGCTGGTGCCAAATCTCACGGCTTGATTCGGCTTGTGTGTCCTCAACTTGGATCCAGGTTTGATCACAGGATCATGTCTGTATCTCCGTCAATATTGCGATTCAGACGCTCTCTTTTGGCCACAAGGCACAACTGACCAAGCGCTATCCGCTCCGCCCATGTCAGAGCGAATTTTGTCGGGTGCTCCAAATTGGCCGAAACCGCTACAGCGTGCTTCTCGGTTCATGGTGAATGCTGGTGCCAAATCTCACGGCTTGATTCGGCTTGTGTGTCCTCAACTTGGATCCAGGTTTGATCACAGGATCATGTCTGTATCTCCGTCAATATTGCGATTCAGACGCTCTCTTTTGGCCACAAGGCACAACTGACCAAGCGCTATCCGCTCCGCCCATGTCAGAGCGAGTTTTGTCGGGTGCTCCAAATTGGCCGAAACCGCTACAGCGTGCTTCTCGGTTCATGGTGAATGCTGGTGCCAAATCTCACGGCTTGATTCGGCTTGTGTGTCCTCAACTTGGATCCAGGTTTGATCACAGGATCATGTCTGTATCTCCGTCAATATTGCGATTCAGACGCTCTCTTTTGGCCACAAGGCACAACTGACCAAGCGCTATCCGCTCCGCCCATGTCAGAGCGAATTTTGTCGGGTGCTCCAAATTGGCCGAAACCGCTACAGCGTGCTTCTCGGTTCATGGTGAATGCTGGTGCCAAATCTCACGGCTTGATTCGGCTTGTGTGTCCTCAACTTGGATCCAGGTTTGATCACAGGATCATGTCTGTATCTCCGTCAATATTGCGATTCAGACGCTCTCTTTTGGCCACAAGGCACAACTGACCAAGCGCTATCCGCTCCGCCCATGTCAGAGCGAATTTTGTCGGGTGCTCCAAATTGGCCGAAACCGCTACAGCGTGCTTCTCGGTTCATGGTGAATGCTGGTGCCAAATCTCACGGCTTGATTCGGCTTGTGTGTCCTCAACTTGGATCCAGGTTTGATCACAGGATCATGTCTGTATCTCCGTCAATATTGCGATTCAGACGCTCTCTTTTGGCCACAAGGCACAACTGACCAAGCGCTATCCGCTCCGCCCATGTCAGAGCGAATTTTGTCGGGTGCTCCAAATTGGCCGAAACCGCTACAGCGTGCTTCTCGGTTCATGGTGAATGCTGGTGCCAAATCTCACGGCTTGATTCGGCTTGTGTGTCCTCAACTTGGATCCAGGTTTGATCACAGGATCATGTCTGTATCTCCGTCAATATTGCGATTCAGACGCTCTCTTTTGGCCACAAGGCACAACTGACCAAGCGCTATCCGCTCCGCCCATGTCAGAGCGAATTTTGTCGGGTGCTCCAAATTGGCCGAAACCGCTACAGCGTGCTTCTCGGTTCATGGTGAATGCTGGTGCCAAATCTCACGGCTTGATTCGGCTTGTGTGTCCTCAACTTGGATCCAGGTTTGATCACAGGATCATGTCTGTATCTCCGTCAATATTGCGATTCAGACGCGCTCTTTTGGCCACAAGGCACAACTGACCAAGCGCTATCCGCTCCGCCCATGTCAGAGCGAATTTTGTCGGGTGCTCCAAATTGGCCGAAACCGCTACAGCGTGCTTCTCGGTTCATGGTGAATGCTGGTGCCAAATCTCACGGCTTGATTCGGCTTGTGTGTCCTCAACTTGGATCCAGGTTTGATCACAGGATCATGTCTGTATCTCCGTCAATATTGCGATTCAGACGCTCTCTTTTGGCCACAAGGCACAACTGACCAAGCGCTATCCGCTCCGCCCATGTCAGAGCGAATTTTGTCGGGTGCTCCAAATTGGCCGAAACCGCTACAGCGTGCTTCTCGGTTCATGGTGAATGCTGGTGCCAAATCTCACGGCTTGATTCGGCTTGTGTGTCCTCAACTTGGATCCAGGTTTGATCACAGGATCATGTCTGTATCTCCGTCAATATTGCGATTCAGACGCGCTCTTTTGGCCACAAGGCACAACTGACCAAGCGCTATCCGCTCCGCCCATGTCAGAGCGAATTTTGTCGGGTGCTCCAAATTGGCCGAAACCGCTACAGCGTGCTTCTCGGTTCATGGTGAATGCTGGTGCCAAATCTCACGGCTTGATTCGGCTTGTGTGTCCTCAACTTGGATCCAGGTTTGATCACAGGATCATGTCTGTATCTCCGTCAATATTGCGATTCAGACGCTCTCTTTGGCCACAAGGCACAACTGACCAAGCGCTATCCGCTCCGCCCATGTCAGAGCGAATTTTGTCGGGTGCTCCAAATTGGCCGAAACCGCTACAGCGTGCTTCTCGGTTCATGGTGAATGCTGGTGCCAAATCTCACGGCTTGATTCGGCTTGTGTGTCCTCAACTTGGATCCAGGTTTGATCACAGGATCATGTCTGTATCTCCGTCAATATTGCGATTCAGACGCTCTCTTTTGGCCACAAGGCACAACTGACCAAGCGCTATCCGCTCCGCCCATGTCAGAGCGAATTTTGTCGGGTGCTCCAAATTGGCCGAAACCGCTACAGCGTGCTTCTCGGTTCATGGTGAATGCTGGTGCCAAATCTCACGGCTTGATTCGGCTTGTGTGTCCTCAACTTGGATCCAGGTTTGATCACAGGATCATGTCTGTATCTCCGTCAATATTGCGATTCAGACGCGCTCTTTTGGCCACAAGGCACAACTGACCAAGCGCTATCCGCTCCGCCCATGTCAGAGCGAATTTTGTCGGGTGCTCCAAATTGGCCGAAACCGCTACAGCGTGCTTCTCGGTTCATGGTGAATGCTGGTGCCAAATCTCACGGCTTGATTCGGCTTGTGTGTCCTCAACTTGGATCCAGGTTTGATCACAGGATCATGTCTGTATCTCCGTCAATATTGCGATTCAGACGCTCTCTTTTGGCCACAAGGCACAACTGACCAAGCGCTATCCGCTCCGCCCATGTCAGAGCGAATTTTGTCGGGTGCTCCAAATTGGCCGAAACCGCTACAGCGTGCTTCTCGGTTCATGGTGAATGCTGGTGCCAAATCTCACGGCTTGATTCGGCTTGTGTGTCCTCAACTTGGATCCAGGTTTGATCACAGGATCATGTCTGTATCTCCGTCAATATTGCGATTCAGACGCGCTCTTTTGGCCACAAGGCACAACTGACCAAGCGCTATCCGCTCCGCCCATGTCAGAGCGAATTTTGTCGGGTGCTCCAAATTGGCCGAAACCGCTACAGCGTGCTTCTCGGTTCATGGTGAATGCTGGTGCCAAATCTCACGGCTTGATTCGGCTTGTGTGTCCTCAACTTGGATCCAGGTTTGATCACAGGATCATGTCTGTATCTCCGTCAATATTGCGATTCAGACGCGCTCTTTTGGCCACAAGGCACAACTGACCAAGCGCTATCCGCTCCGCCCATGTCAGAGCGAATTTTGTCGGGTGCTCCAAATTGGCCGAAACCGCTACAGCGTGCTTCTCGGTTCATGGTGAATGCTGGTGCCAAATCTCACGGCTTGATTCGGCTTGTGTGTCCTCAACTTGGATCCAGGTTTGATCACAGGATCATGTCTGTATCTCCGTCAATATTGCGATTCAGACGCGCTCTTTTGGCCACAAGGCACAACTGACCAAGCGCTATCCGCTCCGCCCATGTCAGAGCGAATTTTGTCGGGTGCTCCAAATTGGCCGAAACCGCTACAGCGTGCTTCTCGGTTCATGGTGAATGCTGGTGCCAAATCTCACGGCTTGATTCGGCTTGTGTGTCCTCAACTTGGATCCAGGTTTGATCACAGGATCATGTCTGTATCTCCGTCAATATTGCGATTCAGACGCTCTCTTTTGGCCACAAGGCACAACTGACCAAGCGCTATCCGCTCCGCCCATGTCAGAGCGAATTTTGTCGGGTGCTCCAAATTGGCCGAAACCGCTACAGCGTGCTTCTCGGTTCATGGTGAATGCTGGTGCCAAATCTCACGGCTTGATTCGGCTTGTGTGTCCTCAACTTGGATCCAGGTTTGATCACAGGATCATGTCTGTATCTCCGTCAATATTGCGATTCAGACGCTCTCTTTTGGCCACAAGGCACAACTGACCAAGCGCTATCCGCTCCGCCCATGTCAGAGCGAATTTTGTCGGGTGCTCCAAATTGGCCGAAACCGCTACAGCGTGCTTCTCGGTTCATGGTGAATGCTGGTGCCAAATCTCACGGCTTGATTCGGCTTGTGTGTCCTCAACTTGGATCCAGGTTTGATCACAGGATCATGTCTGTATCTCCGTCAATATTGCGATTCAGACGCGCTCTTTTGGCCACAAGGCACAACTGACCAAGCGCTATCCGCTCCGCCCATGTCAGAGCGAATTTTGTCGGGTGCTCCAAATTGGCCGAAACCGCTACAGCGTGCTTCTCGGTTCATGGTGAATGCTGGTGCCAAATCTCACGGCTTGATTCGGCTTGTGTGTCCTCAACTTGGATCCAGGTTTGATCACAGGATCATGTCTGTATCTCCGTCAATATTGCGATTCAGACGCGCTCTTTTGGCCACAAGGCACAACTGACCAAGCGCTATCCGCTCCGCCCATGTCAGAGCGAATTTTGTCGGGTGCTCCAAATTGGCCGAAACCGCTACAGCGTGCTTCTCGGTTCATGGTGAATGCTGGTGCCAAATCTCACGGCTTGATTCGGCTTGTGTGTCCTCAACTTGGATCCAGGTTTGATCACAGGATCATGTCTGTATCTCCGTCAATATTGCGATTCAGACGCTCTCGTTTGGCCACAAGGCACAACTGACCAAGCGCTATCCGCTCCGCCCATGTCAGAGCGAGTTTTGTCGGGTGCTCCAAATTGGCCGAAACCGCTACAGCGTGCTTCTCGGTTCATGGTGAATGCTGGTGCCAAATCTCACGGCTTGATTCGGCTTGTGTGTCCTCAACTTGGATCCAGGTTTGATCACAGGATCATGTCTGTATCTCCGTCAATATTGCGATTCAGACGCTCTCTTTTGGCCACAAGGCACAACTGACCAAGCGCTATCCGCTCCGCCCATGTCAGAGCGAGTTTTGTCGGGTGCTCCAAATTGGCCGAAACCGCTACAGCGTGCTTCTCGGTTCATGGTGAATGCTGGTGCCAAATCTCACGGCTTGATTCGGCTTGTGTGTCCTCAACTTGGATCCAGGTTTGATCACAGGATCATGTCTGTATCTCCGTCAATATTGCGATTCAGACGCTCTCTTTTGGCCACAAGGCACAACTGACCAAGCGCTATCCGCTCCGCCCATGTCAGAGCGAATTTTGTCGGGTGCTCCAAATTGGCCGAAACCGCTACAGCGTGCTTCTCGGTTCATGGTGAATGCTGGTGCCAAATCTCACGGCTTGATTCGGCTTGTGTGTCCTCAACTTGGATCCAGGTTTGATCACAGGATCATGTCTGTATCTCCGTCAATATTGCGATTCAGACGCTCTCTTTGGCCACAAGGCACAACTGACCAAGCGCTATCCGCTCCGCCCATGTCAGAGCGAATTTTGTCGGGTGCTCCAAATTGGCCGAAACCGCTACAGCGTGCTTCTCGGTTCATGGTGAATGCTGGTGCCAAATCTCACGGCTTGATTCGGCTTGTGTGTCCTCAACTTGGATCCAGGTTTGATCACAGGATCATGTCTGTATCTCCGTCAATATTGCGATTCAGACGCGCTCTTTTGGCCACAAGGCACAACTGACCAAGCGCTATCCGCTCCGCCCATGTCAGAGCGAATTTTGTCGGGTGCTCCAAATTGGCCGAAACCGCTACAGCGTGCTTCTCGGTTCATGGTGAATGCTGGTGCCAAATCTCACGGCTTGATTCGGCTTGTGTGTCCTCAACTTGGATCCAGGTTTGATCACAGGATCATGTCTGTATCTCCGTCAATATTGCGATTCAGACGCTCTCTTTTGGCCACAAGGCACAACTGACCAAGCGCTATCCGCTCCGCCCATGTCAGAGCGAATTTTGTCGGGTGCTCCAAATTGGCCGAAACCGCTACAGCGTGCTTCTCGGTTCATGGTGAATGCTGGTGCCAAATCTCACGGCTTGATTCGGCTTGTGTGTCCTCAACTTGGATCCAGGTTTGATCACAGGATCATGTCTGTATCTCCGTCAATATTGCGATTCAGACGCGCTCTTTTGGCCACAAGGCACAACTGACCAAGCGCTATCCGCTCCGCCCATGTCAGAGCGAATTTTGTCGGGTGCTCCAAATTGGCCGAAACCGCTACAGCGTGCTTCTCGGTTCATGGTGAATGCTGGTGCCAAATCGCACGGCTTGATTCGGCTTGTGTGCCTCAACTTGGATCCAGGTTTGATCACAGGATCATGTCTGTATCTCCGTCAATATTGCGATTCAGACGCTCTCTTTTGGCCACAAGGCACAACTGACCAAGCGCTATCCGCTCCGCCCATGTCAGAGCGAATTTTGTCGGGTGCTCCAAATTGGCCGAAACCGCTACAGCGTGCTTCTCGGTTCATGGTGAATGCTGGTGCCAAATCTCACGGCTTGATTCGGCTTGTGTGTCCTCAACTTGGATCCAGGTTTGATCACAGGATCATGTCTGTATCTCCGTCAATATTGCGATTCAGACGCTCTCTTTTGGCCACAAGGCACAACTGACCAAGCGCTATCCGCTCCGCCCATGTCAGAGCGAATTTTGTCGGGTGCTCCAAATTGGCCGAAACCGCTACAGCGTGCTTCTCGGTTCATGGTGAATGCTGGTGCCAAATCTCACGGCTTGATTCGGCTTGTGTGTCCTCAACTTGGATCCAGGTTTGATCACAGGATCATGTCTGTATCTCCGTCAATATTGCGATTCAGACGCTCTCTTTTGGCCACAAGGCACAACTGACCAAGCGCTATCCGCTCCGCCCATGTCAGAGCGAATTTTGTCGGGTGCTCCAAATTGGCCGAAACCGCTACAGCGTGCTTCTCGGTTCATGGTGAATGCTGGTGCCAAATCTCACGGCTTGATTCGGCTTGTGTGTCCTCAACTTGGATCCAGGTTTGATCACAGGATCATGTCTGTATCTCCGTCAATATTGCGATTCAGACGCTCTCTTTTGGCCACAAGGCACAACTGACCAAGCGCTATCCGCTCCGCCCATGTCAGAGCGAATTTTGTCGGGTGCTCCAAATTGGCCGAAACCGCTACAGCGTGCTTCTCGGTTCATGGTGAATGCTGGTGCCAAATCTCACGGCTTGATTCGGCTTGTGTGTCCTCAACTTGGATCCAGGTTTGATCACAGGATCATGTCTGTATCTCCGTCAATATTGCGATTCAGACGCTCTCTTTTGGCCACAAGGCACAACTGACCAAGCGCTATCCGCTCCGCCCATGTCAGAGCGAATTTTGTCGGGTGCTCCAAATTGGCCGAAACCGCTACAGCGTGCTTCTCGGTTCATGGTGAATGCTGGTGCCAAATCTCACGGCTTGATTCGGCTTGTGTGTCCTCAACTTGGATCCAGGTTTGATCACAGGATCATGTCTGTATCTCCGTCAATATTGCGATTCAGACGCTCTCTTTTGGCCACAAGGCACAACTGACCAAGCGCTATCCGCTCCGCCCATGTCAGAGCGAATTTTGTCGGGTGCTCCAAATTGGCCGAAACCGCTACAGCGTGCTTCTCGGTTCATGGTGAATGCTGGTGCCAAATCTCACGGCTTGATTCGGCTTGTGTGTCCTCAACTTGGATCCAGGTTTGATCACAGGATCATGTCTGTATCTCCGTCAATATTGCGATTCAGACGCTCTCTTTTGGCCACAAGGCACAACTGACCAAGCGCTATCCGCTCCGCCCATGTCAGAGCGAATTTTGTCGGGTGCTCCAAATTGGCCGAAACCGCTACAGCGTGCTTCTCGGTTCATGGTGAATGCTGGTGCCAAATCTCACGGCTTGATTCGGCTTGTGTGTCCTCAACTTGGATCCAGGTTTGATCACAGGATCATGTCTGTATCTCCGTCAATATTGCGATTCAGACGCTCTCTTTTGGCCACAAGGCACAACTGACCAAGCGCTATCCGCTCCGCCCATGTCAGAGCGAGTTTTGTCGGGTGCTCCAAATTGGCCGAAACCGCTACAGCGTGCTTCTCGGTTCATGGTGAATGCTGGTGCCAAATCTCACGGCTTGATTCGGCTTGTGTGTCCTCAACTTGGATCCAGGTTTGATCACAGGATCATGTCTGTATCTCCGTCAATATTGCGATTCAGACGCTCTCTTTTGGCCACAAGGCACAACTGACCAAGCGCTATCCGCTCCGCCCATGTCAGAGCGAATTTTGTCGGGTGCTCCAAATTGGCCGAAACCGCTACAGCGTGCTTCTCGGTTCATGGTGAATGCTGGTGCCAAATCTCACGGCTTGATTCGGCTTGTGTGTCCTCAACTTGGATCCAGGTTTGATCACAGGATCATGTCTGTATCTCCGTCAATATTGCGATTCAGACGCTCTCTTTTGGCCACAAGGCACAACTGACCAAGCGCTATCCGCTCCGCCCATGTCAGAGCGAATTTTGTCGGGTGCTCCAAATTGGCCGAAACCGCTACAGCGTGCTTCTCGGTTCATGGTGAATGCTGGTGCCAAATCTCACGGCTTGATTCGGCTTGTGTGTCCTCAACTTGGATCCAGGTTTGATCACAGGATCATGTCTGTATCTCCGTCAATATTGCGATTCAGACGCTCTCTTTTGGCCACAAGGCACAACTGACCAAGCGCTATCCGCTCCGCCCATGTCAGAGCGAATTTTGTCGGGTGCTCCAAATTGGCCGAAACCGCTACAGCGTGCTTCTCGGTTCATGGTGAATGCTGGTGCCAAATCTCACGGCTTGATTCGGCTTGTGTGTCCTCAACTTGGATCCAGGTTTGATCACAGGATCATGTCTGTATCTCCGTCAATATTGCGATTCAGACGCGCTCTTTTGGCCACAAGGCACAACTGACCAAGCGCTATCCGCTCCGCCCATGTCAGAGCGAATTTTGTCGGGTGCTCCAAATTGGCCGAAACCGCTACAGCGTGCTTCTCGGTTCATGGTGAATGCTGGTGCCAAATCTCACGGCTTGATTCGGCTTGTGTGTCCTCAACTTGGATCCAGGTTTGATCACAGGATCATGTCTGTATCTCCGTCAATATTGCGATTCAGACGCGCTCTTTTGGCCACAAGGCACAACTGACCAAGCGCTATCCGCTCCGCCCATGTCAGAGCGAATTTTGTCGGGTGCTCCAAATTGGCCGAAACCGCTACAGCGTGCTTCTCGGTTCATGGTGAATGCTGGTGCCAAATCTCACGGCTTGATTCGGCTTGTGTGTCCTCAACTTGGATCCAGGTTTGATCACAGGATCATGTCTGTATCTCCGTCAATATTGCGATTCAGACGCTCTCTTTTGGCCACAAGGCACAACTGACCAAGCGCTATCCGCTCCGCCCATGTCAGAGCGAGTTTTGTCGGGTGCTCCAAATTGGCCGAAACCGCTACAGCGTGCTTCTCGGTTCATGGTGAATGCTGGTGCCAAATCTCACGGCTTGATTCGGCTTGTGTGTCCTCAACTTGGATCCAGGTTTGATCACAGGATCATGTCTGTATCTCCGTCAATATTGCGATTCAGACGCTCTCTTTTGGCCACAAGGCACAACTGACCAAGCGCTATCCGCTCCGCCCATGTCAGAGCGAATTTTGTCGGGTGCTCCAAATTGGCCGAAACCGCTACAGCGTGCTTCTCGGTTCATGGTGAATGCTGGTGCCAAATCTCACGGCTTGATTCGGCTTGTGTGTCCTCAACTTGGATCCAGGTTTGATCACAGGATCATGTCTGTATCTCCGTCAATATTGCGATTCAGACGCTCTCTTTTGGCCACAAGGCACAACTGACCAAGCGCTATCCGCTCCGCCCATGTCAGAGCGAATTTTGTCGGGTGCTCCAAATTGGCCGAAACCGCTACAGCGTGCTTCTCGGTTCATGGTGAATGCTGGTGCCAAATCTCACGGCTTGATTCGGCTTGTGTGTCCTCAACTTGGATCCAGGTTTGATCACAGGATCATGTCTGTATCTCCGTCAATATTGCGATTCAGACGCTCTCTTTTGGCCACAAGGCACAACTGACCAAGCGCTATCCGCTCCGCCCATGTCAGAGCGAATTTTGTCGGGTGCTCCAAATTGGCCGAAACCGCTACAGCGTGCTTCTCGGTTCATGGTGAATGCTGGTGCCAAATCTCACGGCTTGATTCGGCTTGTGTGTCCTCAACTTGGATCCAGGTTTGATCACAGGATCATGTCTGTATCTCCGTCAATATTGCGATTCAGACGCTCTCGTTTGGCCACAAGGCACAACTGACCAAGCGCTATCCGCTCCGCCCATGTCAGAGCGAGTTTTGTCGGGTGCTCCAAATTGGCCGAAACCGCTACAGCGTGCTTCTCGGTTCATGGTGAATGCTGGTGCCAAATCTCACGGCTTGATTCGGCTTGTGTGTCCTCAACTTGGATCCAGGTTTGATCACAGGATCATGTCTGTATCTCCGTCAATATTGCGATTCAGACGCTCTCTTTTGGCCACAAGGCACAACTGACCAAGCGCTATCCGCTCCGCCCATGTCAGAGCGAGTTTTGTCGGGTGCTCCAAATTGGCCGAAACCGCTACAGCGTGCTTCTCGGTTCATGGTGAATGCTGGTGCCAAATCTCACGGCTTGATTCGGCTTGTGTGTCCTCAACTTGGATCCAGGTTTGATCACAGGATCATGTCTGTATCTCCGTCAATATTGCGATTCAGACGCTCTCTTTTGGCCACAAGGCACAACTGACCAAGCGCTATCCGCTCCGCCCATGTCAGAGCGAATTTTGTCGGGTGCTCCAAATTGGCCGAAACCGCTACAGCGTGCTTCTCGGTTCATGGTGAATGCTGGTGCCAAATCTCACGGCTTGATTCGGCTTGTGTGTCCTCAACTTGGATCCAGGTTTGATCACAGGATCATGTCTGTATCTCCGTCAATATTGCGATTCAGACGCGCTCTTTTGGCCACAAGGCACAACTGACCAAGCGCTATCCGCTCCGCCCATGTCAGAGCGAATTTTGTCGGGTGCTCCAAATTGGCCGAAACCGCTACAGCGTGCTTCTCGGTTCATGGTGAATGCTGGTGCCAAATCTCACGGCTTGATTCGGCTTGTGTGTCCTCAACTTGGATCCAGGTTTGATCACAGGATCATGTCTGTATCTCCGTCAATATTGCGATTCAGACGCTCTCTTTTGGCCACAAGGCACAACTGACCAAGCGCTATCCGCTCCGCCCATGTCAGAGCGAATTTTGTCGGGTGCTCCAAATTGTCCGAAACCGCTACAGCGTGCTTCTCGGTTCATGGTGAATGCTGGTGCCAAATCTCACGGCTTGATTCGGCTTGTGTGTCCTCAACTTGGATCCAGGTTTGATCACAGGATCATGTCTGTATCTCCGTCAATATTGCGATTCAGACGCGCTCTTTTGGCCACAAGGCACAACTGACCAAGCGCTATCCGCTCCGCCCATGTCAGAGCGAATTTTGTCGGGTGCTCCAAATTGGCCGAAACCGCTACAGCGTGCTTCTCGGTTCATGGTGAATGCTGGTGCCAAATCTCACGGCTTGATTCGGCTTGTGTGTCCTCAACTTGGATCCAGGTTTGATCACAGGATCATGTCTGTAGCTCCGTCAATATTGCGATTCAGACGCTCTCTTTTGGCCACAAGGCACAACTGACCAAGCGCTATCCGCTCCGCCCATGTCAGAGCGAATTTTGTCGGGTGCTCCAAATTGGCCGAAACCGCTACAGCGTGCTTCTCGGTTCATGGTGAATGCTGGTGCCAAATCTCACGGCTTGATTCGGCTTGTGTGTCCTCAACTTGGATCCAGGTTTGATCACAGGATCATGTCTGTATCTCCGTCAATATTGCGATTCAGACGCTCTCTTTTGGCCACAAGGCACAACTGACCAAGCGCTATCCGCTCCGCCCATGTCAGAGCGAATTTTGTCGGGTGCTCCAAATTGGCCGAAACCGCTACAGCGTGCTTCTCGGTTCATGGTGAATGCTGGTGCCAAATCTCACGGCTTGATTCGGCTTGTGTGTCCTCAACTTGGATCCAGGTTTGATCACAGGATCATGTCTGTATCTCCGTCAATATTGCGATTCAGACGCTCTCTTTTGGCCACAAGGCACAACTGACCAAGCGCTATCCGCTCCGCCCATGTCAGAGCGAATTTTGTCGGGTGCTCCAAATTGGCCGAAACCGCTACAGCGTGCTTCTCGGTTCATGGTGAATGCTGGTGCCAAATCTCACGGCTTGATTCGGCTTGTGTGTCCTCAACTTGGATCCAGGTTTGATCACAGGATCATGTCTGTATCTCCGTCAATATTGCGATTCAGACGCTCTCTTTTGGCCACAAGGCACAACTGACCAAGCGCTATCCGCTCCGCCCATGTCAGAGCGAATTTTGTCGGGTGCTCCAAATTGGCCGAAACCGCTACAGCGTGCTTCTCGGTTCATGGTGAATGCTGGTGCCAAATCTCACGGCTTGATTCGGCTTGTGTGTCCTCAACTTGGATCCAGGTTTGATCACAGGATCATGTCTGTAGCTCCGTCAATATTGCGATTCAGACGCTCTCTTTTGGCCACAAGGCACAACTGACCAAGCGCTATCCGCTCCGCCCATGTCAGAGCGAATTTTGTCGGGTGCTCCAAATTGGCCGAAACCGCTACAGCGTGCTTCTCGGTTCATGGTGAATGCTGGTGCCAAATCTCACGGCTTGATTCGGCTTGTGTGTCCTCAACTTGGATCCAGGTTTGATCACAGGATCATGTCTGTATCTCCGTCAATATTGCGATTCAGACGCTCTCTTTTGGCCACAAGGCACAACTGACCAAGCGCTATCCGCTCCGCCCATGTCAGAGCGAATTTTGTCGGGTGCTCCAAATTGGCCGAAACCGCTACAGCGTGCTTCTCGGTTCATGGTGAATGCTGGTGCCAAATCTCACGGCTTGATTCGGCTTGTGTGTCCTCAACTTGGATCCAGGTTTGATCACAGGATCATGTCTGTATCTCCGTCAATATTGCGATTCAGACGCTCTCTTTTGGCCACAAGGCACAACTGACCAAGCGCTATCCGCTCCGCCCATGTCAGAGCGAGTTTTGTCGGGTGCTCCAAATTGGCCGAAACCGCTACAGCGTGCTTCTCGGTTCATGGTGAATGCTGGTGCCAAATCTCACGGCTTGATTCGGCTTGTGTGTCCTCAACTTGGATCCAGGTTTGATCACAGGATCATGTCTGTATCTCCGTCAATATTGCGATTCAGACGCTCTCTTTTGGCCACAAGGCACAACTGACCAAGCGCTATCCGCTCCGCCCATGTCAGAGCGAGTTTTGTCGGGTGCTCCAAATTGGCCGAAACCGCTACAGCGTGCTTCTCGGTTCATGGTGAATGCTGGTGCCAAATCTCACGGCTTGATTCGGCTTGTGTGTCCTCAACTTGGATCCAGGTTTGATCACAGGATCATGTCTGTATCTCCGTCAATATTGCGATTCAGACGCTCTCTTTTGGCCACAAGGCACAACTGACCAAGCGCTATCCGCTCCGCCCATGTCAGAGCGAATTTTGTCGGGTGCTCCAAATTGGCCGAAACCGCTACAGCGTGCTTCTCGGTTCATGGTGAATGCTGGTGCCAAATCTCACGGCTTGATTCGGCTTGTGTGTCCTCAACTTGGATCCAGGTTTGATCACAGGATCATGTCTGTATCTCCGTCAATATTGCGATTCAGACGCTCTCTTTTGGCCACAAGGCACAACTGACCAAGCGCTATCCGCTCCGCCCATGTCAGAGCGAGTTTTGTCGGGTGCTCCAAATTGGCCGAAACCGCTACAGCGTGCTTCTCGGTTCATGGTGAATGCTGGTGCCAAATCTCACGGCTTGATTCGGCTTGTGTGTCCTCAACTTGGATCCAGGTTTGATCACAGGATCATGTCTGTATCTCCGTCAATATTGCGATTCAGACGCTCTCTTTTGGCCACAAGGCACAACTGACCAAGCGCTATCCGCTCCGCCCATGTCAGAGCGAATTTTGTCGGGTGCTCCAAATTGGCCGAAACCGCTACAGCGTGCTTCTCGGTTCATGGTGAATGCTGGTGCCAAATCTCACGGCTTGATTCGGCTTGTGTGTCCTCAACTTGGATCCAGGTTTGATCACAGGATCATGTCTGTATCTCCGTCAATATTGCGATTCAGACGCTCTCTTTTGGCCACAAGGCACAACTGACCAAGCGCTATCCGCTCCGCCCATGTCAGAGCGAATTTTGTCGGGTGCTCCAAATTGGCCGAAACCGCTACAGCGTGCTTCTCGGTTCATGGTGAATGCTGGTGCCAAATCTCACGGCTTGATTCGGCTTGTGTGTCCTCAACTTGGATCCAGGTTTGATCACAGGATCATGTCTGTATCTCCGTCAATATTGCGATTCAGACGCTCTCTTTTGGCCACAAGGCACAACTGACCAAGCGCTATCCGCTCCGCCCATGTCAGAGCGAATTTTGTCGGGTGCTCCAAATTGGCCGAAACCGCTACAGCGTGCTTCTCGGTTCATGGTGAATGCTGGTGCCAAATCTCACGGCTTGATTCGGCTTGTGTGTCCTCAACTTGGATCCAGGTTTGATCACAGGATCATGTCTGTATCTCCGTCAATATTGCGATTCAGACGCTCTCTTTTGGCCACAAGGCACAACTGACCAAGCGCTATCCGCTCCGCCCATGTCAGAGCGAATTTTGTCGGGTGCTCCAAATTGGCCGAAACCGCTACAGCGTGCTTCTCGGTTCATGGTGAATGCTGGTGCCAAATCTCACGGCTTGATTCGGCTTGTGTGTCCTCAACTTGGATCCAGGTTTGATCACAGGATCATGTCTGTATCTCCGTCAATATTGCGATTCAGACGCTCTCTTTTGGCCACAAGGCACAACTGACCAAGCGCTATCCGCTCCGCCTATGTCAGAGCGAATTTTGTCGGGTGCTCCAAATTGGCCGAAACCGCTACAGCGTGCTTCTCGGTTCATGGTGAATGCTGGTGCCAAATCTCACGGCTTGATTCGGGCTGTGAGCCCTCAACTTGGATCCAGGTTTGATCACAGGATCATGTCTGTATCTCCGTCAATATTGCGATTCAGACGCTCTCGTTTGGCCACAAGGCACAACTGACCAAGCGCTATCCGCTCCGCCTATGTCAGAGCGAATTTTGTCGGGTGCTCCAAATTGGCCGAAACCGCTACAGCGTGCTTCTCGGTTCATGGTGAATGCTGGTGCCAAATCTCACGGCTTGATTCGGCTTGTGAGCTTTCAACTTGGATCCAGGTTTGATCACAGGATCATGTCTGTATCTCCGTCAATATTGCGATTCAGACGCTCTCGTTTGGCCACAAGGCACAACTGACCAAGCGCTATCCGCTCCGCCCATGTCAGAGCGAATTTTGTCGGGTGCTCCAAATTGGCCGAAACCGCTACAGCGTGCTTCTCGGTTCATGGTGAATGCTGGTGCCAAATCTCACGGCTTGATTCGGCTTGTGTGTCCTCAACTTGGATCCAGGTTTGATCACAGGATCATGTCTGTATCTCCGTCAATATTGCGATTCAGACGCTCTCTTTTGGCCACAAGGCACAACTGACCAAGCGCTATCCGCTCCGCCCATGTCAGAGCGAGTTTTGTCGGGTGCTCCAAATTGGCCGAAACCGCTACAGCGTGCTTCTCGGTTCATGGTGAATGCTGGTGCCAAATCTCACGGCTTGATTCGGCTTGTGTGTCCTCAACTTGGATCCAGGTTTGATCACAGGATCATGTCTGTATCTCCGTCAATATTGCGATTCAGACGCTCTCTTTTGGCCACAAGGCACAACTGACCAAGCGCTATCCGCTCCGCCCATGTCAGAGCGAATTTTGTCGGGTGCTCCAAATTGGCCGAAACCGCTACAGCGTGCTTCTCGGTTCATGGTGAATGCTGGTGCCAAATCTCACGGCTTGATTCGGCTTGTGTGTCCTCAACTTGGATCCAGGTTTGA
>JAFEIO010000029.1:0-49000 GCA_030324255.1 Phytophthora capsici | reverse complement strand
TCGAAGGGATGGGCCATGTTGGCTAATCGAGTCATTCGGTTCGTTCCTGGAAGCATGTCGGTCCACCAGACACGACTGTGGCTGCTCTTCCGGGTTCGGCTCGGATGGAGGTCTGCTGGTATGGCATAGGCACCGACTTGCATCGGAATCTAGCAGCAGGCTTGGTCGATGGAGATGCGGAATGGCAGGACTTGATGTGGGCTCGCATTTGGGAGTCTCTCGTATGACGCGCTTGGTCGAAGGGATGGGCCATGTTGGCTAATCGAGTTATTCGGTTCGTTCCTGGAAGCATGTCGGTCCACCAGACACGACTGTGGCTGCTCTTCCGGGTTCAGCTCGGATGGAGGTCTGTTGGTATGGCATAGGCACCGACTTGCATCGGGATCTAGCAGCAGACTTGGTCGATGGAGATGCGGAATGGCAGGACTTGATGTGGGCTCGCCTTTGGGAGTCGGTTCGTTCCTGGAAGCATGTCGGTCCACCAGACACGACTGTGGCTGCTCTTCCGGGTTCGGCTCGGATGGAGGTCTGCTGGTATGGCATAGACACCGACTTGCATCGGGATCTAGCAGCAGACTTGGTCGATGGAGATGCGGAATGGCAGGACTTGATGTGGGCTCGCATTTGGGAGTCTCTCCTATGACGCCTTTGATCGAAGGGATGGGCCATGTTGGCTAATCGAGTCATTTGGTTCGTTCCTGGAAGCATGTCGGTCCACCAGACACGCCTGTGGCTGCTCTTCTGGGTTCGGCTCGGATGGAGGTCTGCTGGTATGGCATAGACACCGACTTGCATCGGGATCTAGCACAGGCTTGGTCGATGGAGATGCGGAATGGCAGGACTTGATGTGGGCTCGCCTTTGGGAGTCGGTTCGTTCCTGGAAGCATGTCGGTCCACCAGACACGACTGTGGCTGCTCTTCCGGGTTCGGCTCGGATGGAGGTCTGCTGGTATGGCATAGGCACCGACTTGCATCGGGATCTAGCAGCAGGCTTGGTCGATGGAGATGCGGAATGGCAGGACTTGATGTGGGCTCGCATTTGGGAGTCTCTCGTATGACGCCCTTGGTCGAAGGGATGGGCCATGTTGGCTAATCGAGTCATTCGGTTCGTTCCTGGAAGCATGTCGGTCCACCAGACACGACTGTGGCTGCTCTTCCGGGTTCGGCTCGGATGGAGGTCTGCTGGTATGGCATAGGCACCGACTTGCATCGGAATCTAGCAGCAGGCTTGGTCGATGGAGATGCGGAATGGCAGGACTTGATGTGGGCTCGCATTTGGGAGTCTCTCGTATGACGCCCTTGGTCGAAGGGATGGGCCATGTTGGCTAATCGAGTTATTCGGTTCGTTCCTGGAAGCATGTCGGTCCACCAGACACGACTGTGGCTGCTCTTCCGGGTTCGGCTCGGATGGAGGTCTGTTGGTATGGCATAGGCACCGACTTGCATCGGGATCTAGCAGCAGACTTGGTCGATGGAGATGCGGAATGGCAGGACTTGATGTGGGCTCGCCTTTGGGAGTCGGTTCGTTCCTGGAAGCATGTCGGTCCACCAGACACGACTGTGGCTGCTCTTCCGGGTTCGGCTCGGATGGAGGTCTGCTGGTATGGCATAGACACCGACTTGCATCGGGATCTAGCAGCAGACTTGGTCGATGGAGATGCGGAATGGCAGGACTTGATGTGGGCTCGCATTTGGGAGTCTCTCCTATGACGCCTTTGATCGAAGGGATGGGCCATGTTGGCTAATCGAGTCATTTGGTTCGTTCCTGGAAGCATGTCGGTCCACCAGACACGCCTGTGGCTGCTCTTCTGGGTTCGGCTCGGATGGAGGTCTGCTGGTATGGCATAGACACCGACTTGCATCGGGATCTAGCACAGGCTTGGTCGATGGAGATGCGGAATGGCAGGACTTGATGTGGGCTCGCCTTTGGGAGTCGGTTCGTTCCTGGAAGCATGTCGGTCCACCAGACACGACTGTGGCTGCTCTTCCGGGTTCGGCTCGGATGGAGGTCTGCTGGTATGGCATAGACACCGACTTGCATCGGGATCTAGCAGCAGACTTGGTCGATGGAGATGCGGAATGGCAGGACTTGATGTGGGCTCGCATTTGGGAGTCTCTCCTATGACGCCTTTGATCGAAGGGATGGGCCATGTTGGCTAATCGAGTCATTTGGTTCGTTCCTGGAAGCATGTCGGTCCACCAGACACGCCTGTGGCTGCTCTTCTGGGTTCGGCTCGGATGGAGGTCTGCTGGTATGGCATAGACACCGACTTGCATCGGGATCTAGCAGCAGGCTTGGTCGATGGAGATGCGGAATGGCAGGACTTGATGTGGGCTCGCATTTGGGAGTCTCTCCTATGACGCCCTTGGTCGAAGGGATGGGCCATGTTGGCTAATCGAGTCATTTGGTTCGTTCCTGGAAGCATGTCGGTCCACCAGACACGACTGTGGCTGCTCTTCTGGGTTCGGCTCGGATGGAGGTCTGCTGGTATGGCATAGACACCGACTTGCATCGGGATCTAGCACAGGCTTGGTCGATGGAGATGCGGAATGGCAGGACTTGATGTGGGCTCGCCTTTGGGAGTCGGTTCGTTCCTGGAAGCATGTCGGTCCACCAGACACGCCTGTGGCTGCTCTTCTGGGTTCGGCTCGGATGGAGGTCTGCTGGTATGGCATAGACACCGACTTGCATCGGGATCTAGCACAGGCTTGGTCGATGGAGATGCGGAATGGCAGGACTTGATGTGGGCTCGCCTTTGGGAGTCGGTTCATTCCTGGAAGCATGTCGGTCCACCAGACACGACTGTGGCTGCTCTTCCGGGTTCGGCTCGGATGGAGGTCTGCTGGTATGGCATAGACACCGACTTGCATCGGGATCTAGCAGCAGACTTGGTCGATGGAGATGCGGAATGGCAGGACTTGATGTGGGCTCGCATTTGGGAGTCTCTCCTATGACGCCTTTGATCGAAGGGATGGGCCATGTTGGCTAATCGAGTCATTTGGTTCGTTCCTGGAAGCATGTCGGTCCACCAGACACGCCTGTGGCTGCTCTTCTGGGTTCGGCTCGGATGGAGGTCTGCTGGTATGGCATAGACACCGACTTGCATCGGGATCTAGCACAGGCTTGGTCGATGGAGATGCGGAATGGCAGGACTTGATGTGGGCTCGCATTTGGGAGTCTCTCCTATGACGCCCTTGGTCGAAGGGATGGGCCATGTTGGCTAATCGAGTCATTTGGTTCGTTCCTGGAAGCATGTCGGTCCACCAGACACGCCTGTGGCTGCTCTTCTGGGTTCGGCTCGGATGGAGGTCTGCTGGTATGGCATAGACACCGACTTGCATCGGGATCTAGCACAGGCTTGGTCGATGGAGATGCGGAATGGCAGGACTTGATGTGGGCTCGCCTTTGGGAGTCGGTTCGTTCCTGGAAGCATGTCGGTCCACCAGACACGACTGTGGCTGCTCTTCCGGGTTCGGCTCGGATGGAGGTCTGTTGGTATGGCATAGGCACCGACTTGCATCGGGATCTAGCAGCAGACTTGGTCGATGGAGATGCGGAATGGCAGGACTTGATGTGGGCTCGCATTTGGGAGTCTCTCCTATGACGCCTTTGATCGAAGGGATGGGCCATGTTGGCTAATCGAGTCATTTGGTTCGTTCCTGGAAGCATGTCGGTCCACCAGACACGCCTGTGGCTGCTCTTCTGGGTTCGGCTCGGATGGAGGTCTGCTGGTATGGCATAGACACCGACTTGCATCGGGATCTAGCAGCAGGCTTGGTCGATGGAGATGCGGAATGGCAGGACTTGATGTGGGCTCGCATTTGGGAGTCTCTCCTATGACGCCCTTGGTCGAAGGGATGGGCCATGTTGGCTAATCGAGTCATTTGGTTCGTTCCTGGAAGCATGTCGGTCCACCAGACACGCCTGTGGCTGCTCTTCTGGGTTCGGCTCGGATGGAGGTCTGCTGGTATGGCATAGACACCGACTTGCATCGGGATCTAGCACAGGCTTGGTCGATGGAGATGCGGAATGGCAGGACTTGATGTGGGCTCGCCTTTGGGAGTCGGTTCGTTCCTGGAAGCATGTCGGTCCACCAGACACGACTGTGGCTGCTCTTCCGGGTTCGGCTCGGATGGAGGTCTGTTGGTATGGCATAGGCACCGACTTGCATCGGGATCTAGCAGCAGACTTGGTCGATGGAGATGCGGAATGGCAGGACTTGATGTGGGCTCGCATTTGGGAGTCTCTCCTATGACGCCTTTGATCGAAGGGATGGGCCATGTTGGCTAATCGAGTCATTTGGTTCGTTCCTGGAAGCATGTCGGTCCACCAGACACGCCTGTGGCTGCTCTTCTGGGTTCGGCTCGGATGGAGGTCTGCTGGTATGGCATAGACACCGACTTGCATCGGGATCTAGCACAGGCTTGGTCGATGGAGATGCGGAATGGCAGGACTTGATGTGGGCTCGCATTTGGGAGTCTCTCCTATGACGCCCTTGGTCGAAGGGATGGGCCATGTTGGCTAATCGAGTCATTTGGTTCGTTCCTGGAAGCATGTCGGTCCACCAGACACGCCTGTGGCTGCTCTTCTGGGTTCGGCTCGGATGGAGGTCTGCTGGTATGGCATAGGCACCGACTTGCATCGGGATCTAGCAGCAGGCTTGGTCGATGGAGATGCGGAATGGCAGGACTTGATGTGGGCTCGCCTTTGGGAGTCGGTTCGTTCCTGGAAGCATGTCGGTCCACCAGACACGACTGTGGCTGCTCTTCCGGGTTCGGCTCGGATGGAGGTCTGTTGGTATGGCATAGGCACCGACTTGCATCGGGATCTAGCACAGGCTTGGTCGATGGAGATGCGGAATGGCAGGACTTGATGTGGGCTCGCCTTTGGGAGTCGGTTCGTTCCTGGAAGCATGTCGGTCCACCAGACACGACTGTGGCTGCTCTTCCGGGTTCGGCTCGGATGGAGGTCTGTTGGTATGGCATAGGCACCGACTTGCATCGGGATCTAGCACAGGCTTGGTCGATGGAGATGCGGAATGGCAGGACTTGATGTGGGCTCGCATTTGGGAGTCTCTCCTATGACGCCCTTGGTCGAAGGGATGGGCCATGTTGGCTAATCGAGTCATTTGGTTCGTTCCTGGAAGCATGTCGGTCCACCAGACACGCCTGTGGCTGCTCTTCTGGGTTCGGCTCGGATGGAGGTCTGCTGGTATGGCATAGACACCGACTTGCATCGGGATCTAGCACAGGCTTGGTCGATGGAGATGCGGAATGGCAGGACTTGATGTGGGCTCGCCTTTGGGAGTCGGTTCGTTCCTGGAAGCATGTCGGTCCACCAGACACGACTGTGGCTGCTCTTCCGGGTTCGGCTCGGATGGAGGTCTGTTGGTATGGCATAGGCACCGACTTGCATCGGGATCTAGCAGCAGACTTGGTCGATGGAGATGCGGAATGGCAGGACTTGATGTGGGCTCGCATTTGGGAGTCTCTCCTATGACGCCTTTGATCGAAGGGATGGGCCATGTTGGCTAATCGAGTCATTTGGTTCGTTCCTGGAAGCATGTCGGTCCACCAGACACGCCTGTGGCTGCTCTTCTGGGTTCGGCTCGGATGGAGGTCTGCTGGTATGGCATAGACACCGACTTGCATCGGGATCTAGCACAGGCTTGGTCGATGGAGATGCGGAATGGCAGGACTTGATGTGGGCTCGCATTTGGGAGTCTCTCCTATGACGCCCTTGGTCGAAGGGATGGGCCATGTTGGCTAATCGAGTCATTTGGTTCGTTCCTGGAAGCATGTCGGTCCACCAGACACGCCTGTGGCTGCTCTTCTGGGTTCGGCTCGGATGGAGGTCTGCTGGTATGGCATAGGCACCGACTTGCATCGGGATCTAGCACAGGCTTGGTCGATGGAGATGCGGAATGGCAGGACTTGATGTGGGCTCGCCTTTGGGAGTCGGTTCGTTCCTGGAAGCATGTCGGTCCACCAGACACGACTGTGGCTGCTCTTCCGGGTTCGGCTCGGATGGAGGTCTGTTGGTATGGCATAGGCACCGACTTGCATCGGGATCTAGCACAGGCTTGGTCGATGGAGATGCGGAATGGCAGGACTTGATGTGGGCTCGCCTTTGGGAGTCGGTTCGTTCCTGGAAGCATGTCGGTCCACCAGACACGACTGTGGCTGCTCTTCCGGGTTCGGCTCGGATGGAGGTCTGTTGGTATGGCATAGGCACCGACTTGCATCGGGATCTAGCACAGGCTTGGTCGATGGAGATGCGGAATGGCAGGACTTGATGTGGGCTCGCCTTTGGGAGTCGGTTCGTTCCTGGAAGCATGTCGGTCCACCAGACACGACTGTGGCTGCTCTTCCGGGTTCGGCTCGGATGGAGGTCTGTTGGTATGGCATAGGCACCGACTTGCATCGGGATCTAGCAGCAGGCTTGGTCGATGGAGATGCGGAATGGCAGGACTTGATGTGGGCTCGCATTTGGGAGTCTCTCGTATGACGCCCTTGGTCGAAGGGATGGGCCATGTTGGCTAATCGAGTCATTCGGTTCGTTCCTGGAAGCATGTCGGTCCACCAGACACGACTGTGGCTGCTCTTCCGGGTTCGGCTCGGATGGAGGTCTGCTGGTATGGCATAGGCACCGACTTGCATCGGAATCTAGCAGCAGGCTTGGTCGATGGAGATGCGGAATGGCAGGACTTGATGTGGGCTCGCATTTGGGAGTCTCTCGTATGACGCCCTTGGTCGAAGGGATGGGCCATGTTGGCTAATCGAGTCATTCGGTTCGTTCCTGGAAGCATGTCGGTCCACCAGACACGACTGTGGCTGCTCTTCCGGGTTCGGCTCGGATGGAGGTCTGCTGGTATGGCATAGGCACCGACTTGCATCGGAATCTAGCAGCAGGCTTGGTCGATGGAGATGCGGAATGGCAGGACTTGATGTGGGCTCGCCTTTGGGAGTCGGTTCGTTCCTGGAAGCATGTCGGTCCACCAGACACGACTGTGGCTGCTCTTCCGGGTTCGGCTCGGATGGAGGTCTGTTGGTATGGCATAGGCACCGACTTGCATCGGGATCTAGCAGCAGGCTTGGTCGATGGAGATGCGGAATGGCAGGACTTGATGTGGGCTCGCATTTGGGAGTCTCTCGTATGACGCCCTTGGTCGAAGGGATGGGCCATGTTGGCTAATCGAGTCATTCGGTTCGTTCCTGGAAGCATGTCGGTCCACCAGACACGACTGTGGCTGCTCTTCCGGGTTCGGCTCGGATGGAGGTCTGCTGGTATGGCATAGGCACCGACTTGCATCGGAATCTAGCAGCAGGCTTGGTCGATGGAGATGCGGAATGGCAGGACTTGATGTGGGCTCGCATTTGGGAGTCTCTCCTATGACGCCCTTGGTCGAAGGGATGGGCCATGTTGGCTAATCGAGTCATTTGGTTCGTTCCTGGAAGCATGTCGGTCCACCAGACACGACTGTGGCTGCTCTTCCGGGTTCGGCTCGGATGGAGGTCTGTTGGTATGGCATAGGCACCGACTTGCATCGGGATCTAGCAGCAGACTTGGTCGATGGAGATGCGGAATGGCAGGACTTGATGTGGGCTCGCATTTGGGAGTCTCTCCTATGACGCCTTTGATCGAAGGGATGGGCCATGTTGGCTAATCGAGTCATTTGGTTCGTTCCTGGAAGCATGTCGGTCCACCAGACACGCCTGTGGCTGCTCTTCTGGGTTCGGCTCGGATGGAGGTCTGCTGGTATGGCATAGACACCGACTTGCATCGGGATCTAGCACAGGCTTGGTCGATGGAGATGCGGAATGGCAGGACTTGATGTGGGCTCGCATTTGGGAGTCTCTCCTATGACGCCCTTGGTCGAAGGGATGGGCCATGTTGGCTAATCGAGTCATTTGGTTCGTTCCTGGAAGCATGTCGGTCCACCAGACACGCCTGTGGCTGCTCTTCTGGGTTCGGCTCGGATGGAGGTCTGCTGGTATGGCATAGGCACCGACTTGCATCGGGATCTAGCACAGGCTTGGTCGATGGAGATGCGGAATGGCAGGACTTGATGTGGGCTCGCCTTTGGGAGTCGGTTCGTTCCTGGAAGCATGTCGGTCCACCAGACACGACTGTGGCTGCTCTTCCGGGTTCGGCTCGGATGGAGGTCTGTTGGTATGGCATAGGCACCGACTTGCATCGGGATCTAGCAGCAGGCTTGGTCGATGGAGATGCGGAATGGCAGGACTTGATGTGGGCTCGCCTTTGGGAGTCTCTCCTATGACGCCCTTGGTCGAAGGGATGGGCCATGTTGGCTAATCGAGTCATTTGGTTCGTTCCTGGAAGCATGTCGGTCCACCAGACACGACTGTGGCTGCTCTTCCGGGTTCGGCTCGGATGGAGGTCTGTTGGTATGGCATAGGCACCGACTTGCATCGGGATCTAGCACAGGCTTGGTCGATGGAGATGCGGAATGGCAGGACTTGATGTGGGCTCGCCTTTGGGAGTCTCTCGTATGACGCCCTTGGTCGAAGGGATGGGCCATGTTGGCTAATCGAGTCATTCGGTTCGTTCCTGGAAGCATGTCGGTCCACCAGACACGACTGTGGCTGCTCTTCCGGGTTCGGCTCGGATGGAGGTCTGTTGGTATGGCATAGGCACCGACTTGCATCGGGATCTAGCAGCAGGCTTGGTCGATGGAGATGCGGAATGGCAGGACTTGATGTGGGCTCGCATTTGGGAGTCTCTCGTATGACGCCCTTGGTCGAAGGGATGGGCCATGTTGGCTAATCGAGTCATTCGGTTCGTTCCTGGAAGCATGTCGGTCCACCAGACACGACTGTGGCTGCTCTTCCGGGTTCGGCTCGGATGGAGGTCTGCTGGTATGGCATAGGCACCGACTTGCATCGGAATCTAGCAGCAGGCTTGGTCGATGGAGATGCGGAATGGCAGGACTTGATGTGGGCTCGCATTTGGGAGTCTCTCGTATGACGCCCTTGGTCGAAGGGATGGGCCATGTTGGCTAATCGAGTCATTCGGTTCGTTCCTGGAAGCATGTCGGTCCACCAGACACGACTGTGGCTGCTCTTCCGGGTTCGGCTCGGATGGAGGTCTGCTGGTATGGCATAGGCACCGACTTGCATCGGAATCTAGCAGCAGGCTTGGTCGATGGAGATGCGGAATGGCAGGACTTGATGTGGGCTCGCCTTTGGGAGTCTCTCCTATGACGCCCTTGGTCGAAGGGATGGGCCATGTTGGCTAATCGAGTCATTTGGTTCGTTCCTGGAAGCATGTCGGTCCACCAGACACGACTGTGGCTGCTCTTCCGGGTTCGGCTCGGATGGAGGTCTGTTGGTATGGCATAGGCACCGACTTGCATCGGGATCTAGCAGCAGGCTTGGTCGATGGAGATGCGGAATGGCAGGACTTGATGTGGGCTCGCATTTGGGAGTCTCTCGTATGACGCCCTTGGTCGAAGGGATGGGCCATGTTGGCTAATCGAGTCATTCGGTTCGTTCCTGGAAGCATGTCGGTCCACCAGACACGACTGTGGCTGCTCTTCCGGGTTCGGCTCGGATGGAGGTCTGCTGGTATGGCATAGGCACCGACTTGCATCGGAATCTAGCAGCAGGCTTGGTCGATGGAGATGCGGAATGGCAGGACTTGATGTGGGCTCGCATTTGGGAGTCTCTCCTATGACGCCCTTGGTCGAAGGGATGGGCCATGTTGGCTAATCGAGTCATTTGGTTCGTTCCTGGAAGCATGTCGGTCCACCAGACACGACTGTGGCTGCTCTTCCGGGTTCGGCTCGGATGGAGGTCTGTTGGTATGGCATAGGCACCGACTTGCATCGGGATCTAGCAGCAGGCTTGGTCGATGGAGATGCGGAATGGCAGGACTTGATGTGGGCTCGCATTTGGGAGTCTCTCCTATGACGCCTTGGTCGAAGGGATGGGCCATGTTGGCTAATCGAGTCATTCGGTTCGTTCCTGGAAGCATGTCGGTCCACCAGACACGACTGTGGCTGCTCTTCCGGGTTCGGCTCGGATGGAGGTCTGCTGGTATGGCATAGGCACCGACTTGCATCGGGATCTAGCAGCAGACTTGGTCGATGGAGATGCGGAATGGCAGGACTTGATGTGGGCTCGCATTTGGGAGTCTCTCCTATGACGCCCTTGGTCGAAGGGATGGGCCATGTTGGCTAATCGAGTCATTTGGTTCATTCCTGGAAGCATGTCGGTCCACCAGACACGACTGTGGCTGCTCTTCCGGGTTCGGCTCGGATGGAGGTCTGCTGGTATGGCATAGGCACCGACTTGCATCGGGATCTAGCAGCAGGCTTGGTCGATGGAGATGCGGAATGGCAGGACTTGATGTGGGCTCGCATTTGGGAGTCTCTCCTATGACGCCCTTGGTCGAAGGGATGGGCCATGTTGGCTAATCGAGTCATTTGGTTCGTTCCTGGAAGCATGTCGGTCCACCAGACACGACTGTGGCTGCTCTTCCGGGTTCGGCTCGGATGGAGGTCTGCTGGTATGGCATAGGCACCGACTTGCATCGGAATCTAGCAGCAGGCTTGGTCGATGGAGATGCGGAATGGCAGGACTTGATGTGGGCTCGCATTTGGGAGTCTCTCCTATGACGCCCTTGGTCGAAGGGATGGGCCATGTTGGCTAATCGAGTCATTCGGTTCGTTCCTGGAAGCATGTCGGTCCACCAGACACGACTGTGGCTGCTCTTCCGGGTTCGGCTCGGATGGAGGTCTGTTGGTATGGCATAGGCACCGACTTGCATCGGGATCTAGCAGCAGGCTTGGTCGATGGAGATGCGGAATGGCAGGACTTGATGTGGGCTCGCATTTGGGAGTCTCTCCTATGACGCCCTTGGTCGAAGGGATGGGCCATGTTGGCTAATCGAGTCATTTGGTTCGTTCCTGGAAGCATGTCGGTCCACCAGACACGACTGTGGCTGCTCTTCCGGGTTCGGCTCGGATGGAGGTCTGTTGGTATGGCATAGGCACCGACTTGCATCGGGATCTAGCAGCAGGCTTGGTCGATGGAGATGCGGAATGGCAGGACTTGATGTGGGCTCGCATTTGGGAGTCTCTCGTATGACGCCCTTGGTCGAAGGGATGGGCCATGTTGGCTAATCGAGTCATTCGGTTCGTTCCTGGAAGCATGTCGGTCCACCAGACACGACTGTGGCTGCTCTTCCGGGTTCGGCTCGGATGGAGGTCTGCTGGTATGGCATAGGCACCGACTTGCATCGGAATCTAGCAGCAGGCTTGGTCGATGGAGATGCGGAATGGCAGGACTTGATGTGGGCTCGCATTTGGGAGTCTCTCCTATGACGCCCTTGGTCGAAGGGACGGGCCATGTTGGCTAATCGAGTCATTTGGTTCGTTCCTGGAAGCATGTCGGTCCACCAGACACGACTGTGGCTGCTCTTCCGGGTTCGGCTCGGATGGAGGTCTGCTGGTATGGCATAGGCACCGACTTGCATCGGGATCTAGCAGCAGGCTTGGTCGATGGAGATGCGGAATGGCAGGACTTGATGTGGGCTCGCATTTGGGAGTCTCTCCTATGACGCCCTTGGTCGAAGGGATGGGCCATGTTGGCTAATCGAGTCATTTGGTTCGTTCCTGGAAGCATGTCGGTCCACCAGACACGACTGTGGCTGCTCTTCCGGGTTCGGCTCGGATGGAGGTCTGCTGGTATGGCATAGGCACCGACTTGCATCGGGATCTAGCAGCAGGCTTGGTCGATGGAGATGCGGAATGGCAGGACTTGATGTGGGCTCGCATTTGGGAGTCTCTCGTATGACGCCCTTGGTCGAAGGGATGAGCCATGTTGGCTAATCGAGTCATTCGGTTCGTTCCTGGAAGCATGTCGGTCCACCAGACACGACTGTGGCTGCTCTTCCGGGTTCGGCTCGGATGGAGGTCTGCTGGTATGGCATAGGCACCGACTTGCATCGGGATCTAGCAGCAGGCTTGGTCGATGGAGATGCGGAATGGCAGGACTTGATGTGGGCTCGCATTTGGGAGTCTCTCCTATGACGCCCTTGGTCGAAGGGATGGGCCATGTTGGCTAATCGAGTCATTTGGTTCGTTCCTGGAAGCATGTCGGTCCACCAGACACGACTGTGGCTGCTCTTCCGGGTTCGGCTCGGATGGAGGTCTGTTGGTATGGCATAGGCACCGACTTGCATCGGGATCTAGCAGCAGGCTTGGTCGATGGAGATGCGGAATGGCAGGACTTGATGTGGGCTCGCATTTGGGAGTCTCTCCTATGACGCCCTTGGTCGAAGGGATGGGCCATGTTGGCTAATCGAGTCATTTGGTTCGTTCCTGGAAGCATGTCGGTCCACCAGACACGACTGTGGCTGCTCTTCCGGGTTCGGCTCGGATGGAGGTCTGTTGGTATGGCATAGGCACCGACTTGCATCGGGATCTAGCAGCAGGCTTGGTCGATGGAGATGCGGAATGGCAGGACTTGATGTGGGCTCGCATTTGGGAGTCTCTCGTATGACGCCCTTGGTCGAAGGGATGGGCCATGTTGGCTAATCGAGTCATTCGGTTCGTTCCTGGAAGCATGTCGGTCCACCAGACACGACTGTGGCTGCTCTTCCGGGTTCGGCTCGGATGGAGGTCTGCTGGTATGGCATAGGCACCGACTTGCATCGGGATCTAGCAGCAGGCTTGGTCGATGGAGATGCGGAATGGCAGGACTTGATGTGGGCTCGCATTTGGGAGTCTCTCCTATGACGCCCTTGGTCGAAGGGATGGGCCATGTTGGCTAATCGAGTCATTTGGTTCGTTCCTGGAAGCATGTCGGTCCACCAGACACGACTGTGGCTGCTCTTCCGGGTTCGGCTCGGATGGAGGTCTGCTGGTATGGCATAGGCACCGACTTGCATCGGGATCTAGCAGCAGGCTTGGTCGATGGAGATGCGGAATGGCAGGACTTGATGTGGGCTCGCATTTGGGAGTCTCTCCTATGACGCCCTTGGTCGAAGGGATGGGCCATGTTGGCTAATCGAGTCATTTGGTTCGTTCCTGGAAGCATGTCGGTCCACCAGACACGACTGTGGCTGCTCTTCCGGGTTCGGCTCGGATGGAGGTCTGTTGGTATGGCATAGGCACCGACTTGCATCGGAATCTAGCAGCAGGCTTGGTCGATGGAGATGCGGAATGGCAGGACTTGATGTGGGCTCGCATTTGGGAGTCTCTCGTATGACGCCCTTGGTCGAAGGGATGGGCCATGTTGGCTAATCGAGTCATTCGGTTCGTTCCTGGAAGCATGTCGGTCCACCAGACACGACTGTGGCTGCTCTTCCGGGTTCGGCTCGGATGGAGGTCTGCTGGTATGGCATAGGCACCGACTTGCATCGGAATCTAGCAGCAGGCTTGGTCGATGGAGATGCGGAATGGCAGGACTTGATGTGGGCTCGCATTTGGGAGTCTCTCCTATGACGCCCTTGGTCGAAGGGATGGGCCATGTTGGCTAATCGAGTCATTCGGTTCGTTCCTGGAAGCATGTCGGTCCACCAGACACGACTGTGGCTGCTCTTCCGGGTTCGGCTCGGATGGAGGTCTGTTGGTATGGCATAGGCACCGACTTGCATCGGGATCTAGCAGCAGGCTTGGTCGATGGAGATGCGGAATGGCAGGACTTGATGTGGGCTCGCATTTGGGAGTCTCTCCTATGACGCCCTTGGTCGAAGGGATGGGCCATGTTGGCTAATCGAGTCATTCGGTTCGTTCCTGGAAGCATGTCGGTCCACCAGACACGACTGTGGCTGCTCTTCTGGATTCGGCTCGGATGGAGGTCTGCTGATATGGCATAGACACCGACTTGCATCGGAATCTAGCAGCAGGCTTGGTCGATGGAGATGCGGAATGGCAGGACTTGATGTGGGCTCGCATTTGGGAGTCTCTCGTATGACGCCCTTGGTCGAAGGGATGGGCCATGTTGGCTAATCGAGTCATTCGGTTCGTTCCTGGAAGCATGTCGGTCCACCAGACACGACTGTGGCTGCTCTTCCGGGTTCGGCTCGGATGGAGGTCTGTTGGTATGGCATAGGCACCGACTTGCATCGGGATCTAGCAGCAGGCTTGGTCGATGGAGATGCGGAATGGCAGGACTTGATGTGGGCTCGCATTTGGGAGTCTCTCGTATGACGCCCTTGGTCGAAGGGATGGGCCATGTTGGCTAATCGAGTCATTCGGTTCGTTCCTGGAAGCATGTCGGTCCACCAGACACGACTGTGGCTGCTCTTCCGGGTTCGGCTCGGATGGAGGTCTGCTGGTATGGCATAGGCACCGACTTGCATCGGAATCTAGCAGCAGGCTTGGTCGATGGAGATGCGGAATGGCAGGACTTGATGTGGGCTCGCATTTGGGAGTCTCTCGTATGACGCCCTTGGTCGAAGGGATGGGCCATGTTGGCTAATCGAGTCATTCGGTTCGTTCCTGGAAGCATGTCGGTCCACCAGACACGACTGTGGCTGCTCTTCCGGGTTCGGCTCGGATGGAGGTCTGCTGGTATGGCATAGGCACCGACTTGCATCGGGATCTAGCAGCAGGCTTGGTCGATGGAGATGCGGAATGGCAGGACTTGATGTGGGCTCGCATTTGGGAGTCTCTCCTATGACGCCCTTGGTCGAAGGGATGGGCCATGTTGGCTAATCGAGTCATTTGGTTCGTTCCTGGAAGCATGTCGGTCCACCAGACACGACTGTGGCTGCTCTTCCGGGTTCGGCTCGGATGGAGGTCTGCTGGTATGGCATAGGCACCGACTTGCATCGGGATCTAGCAGCAGGCTTGGTCGATGGAGATGCGGAATGGCAGGACTTGATGTGGGCTCGCATTTGGGAGTCTCTCCTATGACGCCCTTGGTCGAAGGGATGGGCCATGTTGGCTAATCGAGTCATTCGGTTCGTTCCTGGAAGCATGTCGGTCCACCAGACACGACTGTGGCTGCTCTTCCGGGTTCGGCTCGGATGGAGGTCTGCTGGTATGGCATAGGCACCGACTTGCATCGGGATCTAGCAGCAGGCTTGGTCGATGGAGATGCGGAATGGCAGGACTTGATGTGGGCTCGCATTTGGGAGTCTCTCCTATGACGCCCTTGGTCGAAGGGATGGGCCATGTTGGCTAATCGAGTCATTTGGTTCGTTCCTGGAAGCATGTCGGTCCACCAGACACGACTGTGGCTGCTCTTCCGGGTTCGGCTCGGATGGAGGTCTGTTGGTATGGCATAGGCACCGACTTGCATCGGGATCTAGCAGCAGGCTTGGTCGATGGAGATGCGGAATGGCAGGACTTGATGTGGGCTCGCATTTGGGAGTCTCTCCTATGACGCCCTTGGTCGAAGGGATGGGCCATGTTGGCTAATCGAGTCATTTGGTTCGTTCCTGGAAGCATGTCGGTCCACCAGACACGACTGTGGCTGCTCTTCCGGGTTCGGCTCGGATGGAGGTCTGTTGGTATGGCATAGGCACCGACTTGCATCGGGATCTAGCAGCAGGCTTGGTCGATGGAGATGCGGAATGGCAGGACTTGATGTGGGCTCGCATTTGGGAGTCTCTCGTATGACGCCCTTGGTCGAAGGGATGGGCCATGTTGGCTAATCGAGTCATTCGGTTCGTTCCTGGAAGCATGTCGGTCCACCAGACACGACTGTGGCTGCTCTTCCGGGTTCGGCTCGGATGGAGGTCTGTTGGTATGGCATAGGCACCGACTTGCATCGGAATCTAGCAGCAGGCTTGGTCGATGGAGATGCGGAATGGCAGGACTTGATGTGGGCTCGCATTTGGGAGTCTCTCGTATGACGCCCTTGGTCGAAGGGGTGGGCCATGTTGGCTAATCGAGTCATTCGGTTCGTTCCTGGAAGCATGTCGGTCCACCAGACACGACTGTGGCTGCTCTTCCGGGTTCGGCTCGGATGGAGGTCTGCTGGTATGGCATAGGCACCGACTTGCATCGGAATCTAGCAGCAGGCTTGGTCGATGGAGATGCGGAATGGCAGGACTTGATGTGGGCTCGCATTTGGGAGTCTCTCCTATGACGCCCTTGGTCGAAGGGATGGGCCATGTTGGCTAATCGAGTCATTTGGTTCGTTCCTGGAAGCATGTCGGTCCACCAGACACGACTGTGGCTGCTCTTCCGGGTTCGGCTCGGATGGAGGTCTGCTGGTATGGCATAGGCACCGACTTGCATCGGAATCTAGCAGCAGGCTTGGTCGATGGAGATGCGGAATGGCAGGACTTGATGTGGGCTCGCATTTGGGAGTCTCTCGTATGACGCCCTTGGTCGAAGGGGTGGGCCATGTTGGCTAATCGAGTCATTCGGTTCGTTCCTGGAAGCATGTCGGTCCACCAGACACGACTGTGGCTGCTCTTCCGGGTTCGGCTCGGATGGAGGTCTGCTGGTATGGCATAGGCACCGACTTGCATCGGGATCTAGCAGCAGGCTTGGTCGATGGAGATGCGGAATGGCAGGACTTGATGTGGGCTCGCATTTGGGAGTCTCTCCTATGACGCCCTTGGTCGAAGGGATGGGCCATGTTGGCTAATCGAGTCATTTGGTTCGTTCCTGGAAGCATGTCGGTCCACCAGACACGCCTGTGGCTGCTCTTCTGGGTTCGGCTCGGATGGAGGTCTGCTGGTATGGCATAGGCACCGACTTGCATCGGAATCTAGCAGCAGGCTTGGTCGATGGAGATGCGGAATGGCAGGACTTGATGTGGGCTCGCATTTGGGAGTCTCTCCTATGACGCCCTTGGTCGAAGGGATGGGCCATGTTGGCTAATCGAGTCATTTGGTTCGTTCCTGGAAGCATGTCGGTCCACCAGACACGACTGTGGCTGCTCTTCTGGGTTCGGCTCGGATGGAGGTCTGCTGGTATGGCATAGGCACCGACTTGCATCGGGATCTAGCAGCAGGCTTGGTCGATGGAGATGCGGAATGGCAGGACTTGATGTGGGCTCGCATTTGGGAGTCTCTCCTATGACGCCCTTGGTCGAAGGGATGGGCCATGTTGGCTAATCGAGTCATTCGGTTCGTTCCTGGAAGCATGTCGGTCCACCAGACACGACTGTGGCTGCTCTTCCGGGTTCGGCTCGGATGGAGGTCTGCTGGTATGGCATAGGCACCGACTTGCATCGGGATCTAGCAGCAGGCTTGGTCGATGGAGATGCGGAATGGCAGGACTTGATGTGGGCTCGCATTTGGGAGTCTCTCCTATGACGCCCTTGGTCGAAGGGATGGGCCATGTTGGCTAATCGAGTCATTCGGTTCGTTCCTGGAAGCATGTCGGTCCACCAGACACGACTGTGGCTGCTCTTCCGGGTTCGGCTCGGATGGAGGTCTGCTGGTATGGCATAGGCACCGACTTGCATCGGGATCTAGCAGCAGGCTTGGTCGATGGAGATGCGGAATGGCAGGACTTGATGTGGGCTCGCATTTGGGAGTCTCTCGTATGACGCCCTTGGTCGAAGGGATGGGCCATGTTGGCTAATCGAGTCATTCGGTTCGTTCCTGGAAGCATGTCGGTCCACCAGACACGACTGTGGCTGCTCTTCCGGGTTCGGCTCGGATGGAGGTCTGCTGGTATGGCATAGGCACCGACTTGCATCGGAATCTAGCAGCAGGCTTGGTCGATGGAGATGCGGAATGGCAGGACTTGATGTGGGCTCGCATTTGGGAGTCTCTCCTATGACGCCCTTGGTCGAAGGGATGGGCCATGTTGGCTAATCGAGTCATTTGGTTCGTTCCTGGAAGCATGTCGGTCCACCAGACACGACTGTGGCTGCTCTTCCGGGTTCGGCTCGGATGGAGGTCTGCTGGTATGGCATAGGCACCGACTTGCATCGGAATCTAGCAGCAGGCTTGGTCGATGGAGATGCGGAATGGCAGGACTTGATGTGGGCTCGCATTTGGGAGTCTCTCCTATGACGCCCTTGGTCGAAGGGATGGGCCATGTTGGCTAATCGAGTCATTCGGTTCGTTCCTGGAAGCATGTCGGTCCACCAGACACGACTGTGGCTGCTCTTCCGGGTTCGGCTCGGATGGAGGTCTGTTGGTATGGCATAGGCACCGACTTGCATCGGAATCTAGCAGCAGGCTTGGTCGATGGAGATGCGGAATGGCAGGACTTGATGTGGGCTCGCATTTGGGAGTCTCTCCTATGACGCCCTTGGTCGAAGGGATGGGCCATGTTGGCTAATCGAGTCATTCGGTTCGTTCCTGGAAGCATGTCGGTCCACCAGACACGACTGTGGCTGCTCTTCCGGGTTCGGCTCGGATGGAGGTCTGCTGGTATGGCATAGGCACCGACTTGCATCGGAATCTAGCAGCAGGCTTGGTCGATGGAGATGCGGAATGGCAGGACTTGATGTGGGCTCGCATTTGGGAGTCTCTCGTATGACGCCCTTGGTCGAAGGGATGGGCCATGTTGGCTAATCGAGTCATTCGGTTCGTTCCTGGAAGCATGTCGGTCCACCAGACACGACTGTGGCTGCTCTTCCGGGTTCGGCTCGGATGGAGGTCTGCTGGTATGGCATAGGCACCGACTTGCATCGGAATCTAGCAGCAGGCTTGGTCGATGGAGATGCGGAATGGCAGGACTTGATGTGGGCTCGCATTTGGGAGTCTCTCCTATGACGCCCTTGGTCGAAGGGATGGGCCATGTTGGCTAATCGAGTCATTCGGTTCGTTCCTGGAAGCATGTCGGTCCACCAGACACGACTGTGGCTGCTCTTCCGGGTTCGGCTCGGATGGAGGTCTGTTGGTATGGCATAGGCACCGACTTGCATCGGAATCTAGCAGCAGGCTTGGTCGATGGAGATGCGGAATGGCAGGACTTGATGTGGGCTCGCATTTGGGAGTCTCTCCTATGACGCCCTTGGTCGAAGGGATGGGCCATGTTGGCTAATCGAGTCATTCGGTTCGTTCCTGGAAGCATGTCGGTCCACCAGACACGACTGTGGCTGCTCTTCCGGGTTCGGCTCGGATGGAGGTCTGCTGGTATGGCATAGGCACCGACTTGCATCGGAATCTAGCAGCAGGCTTGGTCGATGGAGATGCGGAATGGCAGGACTTGATGTGGGCTCGCATTTGGGAGTCTCTCCTATGACGCCCTTGGTCGAAGGGATGGGCCATGTTGGCTAATCGAGTCATTCGGTTCGTTCCTGGAAGCATGTCGGTCCACCAGACACGACTGTGGCTGCTCTTCCGGGTTCGGCTCGGATGGAGGTCTGCTGGTATGGCATAGGCACCGACTTGCATCGGAATCTAGCAGCAGGCTTGGTCGATGGAGATGCGGAATGGCAGGACTTGATGTGGGCTCGCATTTGGGAGTCTCTCCTATGACGCCCTTGGTCGAAGGGATGGGCCATGTTGGCTAATCGAGTCATTTGGTTCGTTCCTGGAAGCATGTCGGTCCACCAGACACGACTGTGGCTGCTCTTCCGGGTTCGGCTCGGATGGAGGTCTGCTGGTATGGCATAGGCACCGACTTGCATCGGAATCTAGCAGCAGGCTTGGTCGATGGAGATGCGGAATGGCAGGACTTGATGTGGGCTCGCATTTGGGAGTCTCTCCTATGACGCCCTTGGTCGAAGGGATGGGCCATGTTGGCTAATCGAGTCATTCGGTTCGTTCCTGGAAGCATGTCGGTCCACCAGACACGACTGTGGCTGCTCTTCCGGGTTCGGCTCGGATGGAGGTCTGCTGGTATGGCATAGGCACCGACTTGCATCGGAATCTAGCAGCAGGCTTGGTCGATGGAGATGCGGAATGGCAGGACTTGATGTGGGCTCGCATTTGGGAGTCTCTCCTATGACGCCCTTGGTCGAAGGGGTGGGCCATGTTGGCTAATCGAGTCATTCGGTTCGTTCCTGGAAGCATGTCGGTCCACCAGACACGACTGTGGCTGCTCTTCCGGGTTCGGCTCGGATGGAGGTCTGCTGGTATGGCATAGGCACCGACTTGCATCGGAATCTAGCAGCAGGCTTGGTCGATGGAGATGCGGAATGGCAGGACTTGATGTGGGCTCGCATTTGGGAGTCTCTCCTATGACGCCCTTGGTCGAAGGGATGGGCCATGTTGGCTAATCGAGTCATTCGGTTCGTTCCTGGAAGCATGTCGGTCCACCAGACACGACTGTGGCTGCTCTTCCGGGTTCGGCTCGGATGGAGGTCTGCTGGTATGGCATAGGCACCGACTTGCATCGGAATCTAGCAGCAGGCTTGGTCGATGGAGATGCGGAATGGCAGGACTTGATGTGGGCTCGCATTTGGGAGTCTCTCCTATGACGCCCTTGGTCGAAGGGATGGGCCATGTTGGCTAATCGAGTCATTCGGTTCGTTCCTGGAAGCATGTCGGTCCACCAGACACGACTGTGGCTGCTCTTCCGGGTTCGGCTCGGATGGAGGTCTGCTGGTATGGCATAGGCACCGACTTGCATCGGAATCTAGCAGCAGGCTTGGTCGATGGAGATGCGGAATGGCAGGACTTGATGTGGGCTCGCATTTGGGAGTCTCTCCTATGACGCCCTTGGTCGAAGGGATGGGCCATGTTGGCTAATCGAGTCATTCGGTTCGTTCCTGGAAGCATGTCGGTCCACCAGACACGACTGTGGCTGCTCTTCCGGGTTCGGCTCGGATGGAGGTCTGCTGGTATGGCATAGGCACCGACTTGCATCGGGATCTAGCAGCAGGCTTGGTCGATGGAGATGCGGAATGGCAGGACTTGATGTGGGCTCGCATTTGGGAGTCTCTCCTATGACGCCCTTGGTCGAAGGGATGGGCCATGTTGGCTAATCGAGTCATTCGGTTCGTTCCTGGAAGCATGTCGGTCCACCAGACACGACTGTGGCTGCTCTTCCGGGTTCGGCTCGGATGGAGGTCTGCTGGTATGGCATAGGCACCGACTTGCATCGGAATCTAGCAGCAGGCTTGGTCGATGGAGATGCGGAATGGCAGGACTTGATGTGGGCTCGCATTTGGGAGTCTCTCCTATGACGCCCTTGGTCGAAGGGATGGGCCATGTTGGCTAATCGAGTCATTCGGTTCGTTCCTGGAAGCATGTCGGTCCACCAGACACGACTGTGGCTGCTCTTCCGGGTTCGGCTCGGATGGAGGTCTGCTGGTATGGCATAGGCACCGACTTGCATCGGAATCTAGCAGCAGGCTTGGTCGATGGAGATGCGGAATGGCAGGACTTGATGTGGGCTCGCATTTGGGAGTCTCTCGTATGACGCCCTTGGTCGAAGGGGTGGGCCATGTTGGCTAATCGAGTCATTCGGTTCGTTCCTGGAAGCATGTCGGTCCACCAGACACGACTGTGGCTGCTCTTCCGGGTTCGGCTCGGATGGAGGTCTGCTGGTATGGCATAGGCACCGACTTGCATCGGAATCTAGCAGCAGGCTTGGTCGATGGAGATGCGGAATGGCAGGACTTGATGTGGGCTCGCATTTGGGAGTCTCTCCTATGACGCCCTTGGTCGAAGGGATGGGCCATGTTGGCTAATCGAGTCATTCGGTTCGTTCCTGGAAGCATGTCGGTCCACCAGACACGACTGTGGCTGCTCTTCCGGGTTCGGCTCGGATGGAGGTCTGCTGGTATGGCATAGGCACCGACTTGCATCGGAATCTAGCAGCAGGCTTGGTCGATGGAGATGCGGAATGGCAGGACTTGATGTGGGCTCGCATTTGGGAGTCTCTCCTATGACGCCCTTGGTCGAAGGGATGGGCCATGTTGGCTAATCGAGTCATTCGGTTCGTTCCTGGAAGCATGTCGGTCCACCAGACACGACTGTGGCTGCTCTTCCGGGTTCGGCTCGGATGGAGGTCTGCTGGTATGGCATAGGCACCGACTTGCATCGGAATCTAGCAGCAGGCTTGGTCGATGGAGATGCGGAATGGCAGGACTTGATGTGGGCTCGCATTTGGGAGTCTCTCGTATGACGCCCTTGGTCGAAGGGATGGGCCATGTTGGCTAATCGAGTCATTCGGTTCGTTCCTGGAAGCATGTCGGTCCACCAGACACGACTGTGGCTGCTCTTCCGGGTTCGGCTCGGATGGAGGTCTGCTGGTATGGCATAGGCACCGACTTGCATCGGAATCTAGCAGCAGGCTTGGTCGATGGAGATGCGGAATGGCAGGACTTGATGTGGGCTCGCATTTGGGAGTCTCTCCTATGACGCCCTTGGTCGAAGGGGTGGGCCATGTTGGCTAATCGAGTCATTCGGTTCGTTCCTGGAAGCATGTCGGTCCACCAGACACGACTGTGGCTGCTCTTCCGGGTTCGGCTCGGATGGAGGTCTGCTGGTATGGCATAGGCACCGACTTGCATCGGAATCTAGCAGCAGGCTTGGTCGATGGAGATGCGGAATGGCAGGACTTGATGTGGGCTCGCATTTGGGAGTCTCTCCTATGACGCCCTTGGTCGAAGGGATGGGCCATGTTGGCTAATCGAGTCATTCGGTTCGTTCCTGGAAGCATGTCGGTCCACCAGACACGACTGTGGCTGCTCTTCCGGGTTCGGCTCGGATGGAGGTCTGCTGGTATGGCATAGGCACCGACTTGCATCGGAATCTAGCAGCAGGCTTGGTCGATGGAGATGCGGAATGGCAGGACTTGATGTGGGCTCGCATTTGGGAGTCTCTCCTATGACGCCCTTGGTCGAAGGGGTGGGCCATGTTGGCTAATCGAGTCATTCGGTTCGTTCCTGGAAGCATGTCGGTCCACCAGACACGACTGTGGCTGCTCTTCCGGGTTCGGCTCGGATGGAGGTCTGCTGGTATGGCATAGGCACCGACTTGCATCGGAATCTAGCAGCAGGCTTGGTCGATGGAGATGCGGAATGGCAGGACTTGATGTGGGCTCGCATTTGGGAGTCTCTCCTATGACGCCCTTGGTCGAAGGGATGGGCCATGTTGGCTAATCGAGTCATTCGGTTCGTTCCTGGAAGCATGTCGGTCCACCAGACACGCCTGTGGCTGCTCTTCCGGGTTCGGCTCGGATGGAGGTCTGCTGGTATGGCATAGGCACCGACTTGCATCGGAATCTAGCAGCAGGCTTGGTCGATGGAGATGCGGAATGGCAGGACTTGATGTGGGCTCGCATTTGGGAGTCTCTCCTATGACGCCCTTGGTCGAAGGGATGGGCCATGTTGGCTAATCGAGTCATTCGGTTCGTTCCTGGAAGCATGTCGGTCCACCAGACACGACTGTGGCTGCTCTTCCGGGTTCGGCTCGGATGGAGGTCTGCTGGTATGGCATAGGCACCGACTTGCATCGGGATCTAGCAGCAGACTTGGTCGATGGAGATGCGGAATGGCAGGACTTGATGTGGGCTCGCATTTGGGAGTCTCTCCTATGACGCCCTTGGTCGAAGGGATGGGCCATGTTGGCTAATCGAGTCATTCGGTTCGTTCCTGGAAGCATGTCGGTCCACCAGACACGACTGTGGCTGCTCTTCCGGGTTCGGCTCGGATGGAGGTCTGCTGGTATGGCATAGGCACCGACTTGCATCGGAATCTAGCAGCAGGCTTGGTCGATGGAGATGCGGAATGGCAGGACTTGATGTGGGCTCGCATTTGGGAGTCTCTCCTATGACGCCCTTGGTCGAAGGGGTGGGCCATGTTGGCTAATCGAGTCATTCGGTTCGTTCCTGGAAGCATGTCGGTCCACCAGACACGACTGTGGCTGCTCTTCCGGGTTCGGCTCGGATGGAGGTCTGCTGGTATGGCATAGGCACCGACTTGCATCGGAATCTAGCAGCAGGCTTGGTCGATGGAGATGCGGAATGGCAGGACTTGATGTGGGCTCGCATTTGGGAGTCTCTCCTATGACGCCCTTGGTCGAAGGGGTGGGCCATGTTGGCTAATCGAGTCATTCGGTTCGTTCCTGGAAGCATGTCGGTCCACCAGACACGACTGTGGCTGCTCTTCTGGGTTCGGCTCGGATGGAGGTCTGCTGGTATGGCATAGGCACCGACTTGCATCGGAATCTAGCAGCAGGCTTGGTCGATGGAGATGCGGAATGGCAGGACTTGATGTGGGCTCGCATTTGGGAGTCTCTCTTATGACGCCCTTGGTCGAAGGGATGGGCCATGTTGGCTAATCGAGTCATTCGGTTCGTTCCTGGAAGCATGTCGGTCCACCAGACACGACTGTGGCTGCTCTTCCGGGTTCGGCTCGGATGGAGGTCTGCTGGTATGGCATAGGCACCGACTTGCATCGGGATCTAGCAGCAGGCTTGGTCGATGGAGATGCGGAATGGCAGGACTTGATGTGGGCTCGCATTTGGGAGTCTCTCGTATGACGCCCTTGGTCGAAGGGATGGGCCATGTTGGCTAATCGAGTCATTCGGTTCGTTCCTGGAAGCATGTCGGTCCACCAGACACGACTGTGGCTGCTCTTCCGGGTTCGGCTCGGATGGAGGTCTGCTGGTATGGCATAGGCACCGACTTGCATCGGGATCTAGCAGCAGACTTGGTCGATGGAGATGCGGAATGGCAGGACTTGATGTGGGCTCGCATTTGGGAGTCTCTCGTATGACGCCCTTGGTCGAAGGGGTGGGCCATGTTGGCTAATCGAGTCATTCGGTTCGTTCCTGGAAGCATGTCGGTCCACCAGACACGACTGTGGCTGCTCTTCCGGGTTCGGCTCGGATGGAGGTCTGCTGGTATGGCATAGGCACCGACTTGCATCGGAATCTAGCAGCAGGCTTGGTCGATGGAGATGCGGAATGGCAGGACTTGATGTGGGCTCGCATTTGGGAGTCTCTCCTATGACGCCCTTGGTCGAAGGGATGGGCCATGTTGGCTAATCGAGTCATTCGGTTCGTTCCTGGAAGCATGTCGGTCCACCAGACACGACTGTGGCTGCTCTTCCGGGTTCGGCTCGGATGGAGGTCTGCTGGTATGGCATAGGCACCGACTTGCATCGGAATCTAGCAGCAGGCTTGGTCGATGGAGATGCGGAATGGCAGGACTTGATGTGGGCTCGCATTTGGGAGTCTCTCCTATGACGCCCTTGGTCGAAGGGATGGGCCATGTTGGCTAATCGAGTCATTCGGTTCGTTCCTGGAAGCATGTCGGTCCACCAGACACGACTGTGGCTGCTCTTCCGGGTTCGGCTCGGATGGAGGTCTGCTGGTATGGCATAGGCACCGACTTGCATCGGGATCTAGCAGCAGGCTTGGTCGATGGAGATGCGGAATGGCAGGACTTGATGTGGGCTCGCATTTGGGAGTCTCTCGTATGACGCCCTTGGTCGAAGGGATGGGCCATGTTGGCTAATCGAGTCATTCGGTTCGTTCCTGGAAGCATGTCGGTCCACCAGACACGACTGTGGCTGCTCTTCCGGGTTCGGCTCGGATGGAGGTCTGCTGGTATGGCATAGGCACCGACTTGCATCGGAATCTAGCAGCAGGCTTGGTCGATGGAGATGCGGAATGGCAGGACTTGATGTGGGCTCGCATTTGGGAGTCTCTCCTATGACGCCCTTGGTCGAAGGGGTGGGCCATGTTGGCTAATCGAGTCATTCGGTTCGTTCCTGGAAGCATGTCGGTCCACCAGACACGACTGTGGCTGCTCTTCCGGGTTCGGCTCGGATGGAGGTCTGCTGGTATGGCATAGGCACCGACTTGCATCGGGATCTAGCAGCAGACTTGGTCGATGGAGATGCGGAATGGCAGGACTTGATGTGGGCTCGCATTTGGGAGTCTCTCCTATGACGCCCTTGGTCGAAGGGGTGGGCCATGTTGGCTAATCGAGTCATTCGGTTCGTTCCTGGAAGCATGTCGGTCCACCAGACACGACTGTGGCTGCTCTTCCGGGTTCGGCTCGGATGGAGGTCTGCTGGTATGGCATAGGCACCGACTTGCATCGGGATCTAGCAGCAGGCTTGGTCGATGGAGATGCGGAATGGCAGGACTTGATGTGGGCTCGCATTTGGGAGTCTCTCCTATGACGCCCTTGGTCGAAGGGATGGGCCATGTTGGCTAATCGAGTCATTTGGTTCGTTCCTGGAAGCATGTCGGTCCACCAGACACGACTGTGGCTGCTCTTCCGGGTTCGGCTCGGATGGAGGTCTGCTGGTATGGCATAGGCACCGACTTGCATCGGAATCTAGCAGCAGGCTTGGTCGATGGAGATGCGGAATGGCAGGACTTGATGTGGGCTCGCATTTGGGAGTCTCTCCTATGACGCCCTTGGTCGAAGGGATGGGCCATGTTGGCTAATCGAGTCATTCGGTTCGTTCCTGGAAGCATGTCGGTCCACCAGACACGACTGTGGCTGCTCTTCCGGGTTCGGCTCGGATGGAGGTCTGCTGGTATGGCATAGGCACCGACTTGCATCGGAATCTAGCAGCAGGCTTGGTCGATGGAGATGCGGAATGGCAGGACTTGATGTGGGCTCGCATTTGGGAGTCTCTCCTATGACGCCCTTGGTCGAAGGGGTGGGCCATGTTGGCTAATCGAGTCATTCGGTTCGTTCCTGGAAGCATGTCGGTCCACCAGACACGACTGTGGCTGCTCTTCTGGGTTCGGCTCGGATGGAGGTCTGCTGGTATGGCATAGGCACCGACTTGCATCGGAATCTAGCAGCAGGCTTGGTCGATGGAGATGCGGAATGGCAGGACTTGATGTGGGCTCGCATTTGGGAGTCTCTCGTATGACGCCCTTGGTCGAAGGGGTGGGCCATGTTGGCTAATCGAGTCATTCGGTTCGTTCCTGGAAGCATGTCGGTCCACCAGACACGACTGTGGCTGCTCTTCCGGGTTCGGCTCGGATGGAGGTCTGCTGGTATGGCATAGGCACCGACTTGCATCGGGATCTAGCAGCAGGCTTGGTCGATGGAGATGCGGAATGGCAGGACTTGATGTGGGCTCGCATTTGGGAGTCTCTCCTATGACGCCCTTGGTCGAAGGGATGGGCCATGTTGGCTAATCGAGTCATTCGGTTCGTTCCTGGAAGCATGTCGGTCCACCAGACACGACTGTGGCTGCTCTTCCGGGTTCGGCTCGGATGGAGGTCTGCTGGTATGGCATAGGCACCGACTTGCATCGGAATCTAGCAGCAGGCTTGGTCGATGGAGATGCGGAATGGCAGGACTTGATGTGGGCTCGCATTTGGGAGTCTCTCCTATGACGCCCTTGGTCGAAGGGGTGGGCCATGTTGGCTAATCGAGTCATTCGGTTCGTTCCTGGAAGCATGTCGGTCCACCAGACACGACTGTGGCTGCTCTTCCGGGTTCGGCTCGGATGGAGGTCTGCTGGTATGGCATAGGCACCGACTTGCATCGGGATCTAGCAGCAGGCTTGGTCGATGGAGATGCGGAATGGCAGGACTTGATGTGGGCTCGCATTTGGGAGTCTCTCCTATGACGCCCTTGGTCGAAGGGATGGGCCATGTTGGCTAATCGAGTCATTCGGTTCGTTCCTGGAAGCATGTCGGTCCACCAGACACGACTGTGGCTGCTCTTCCGGGTTCGGCTCGGATGGAGGTCTGCTGGTATGGCATAGGCACCGACTTGCATCGGAATCTAGCAGCAGGCTTGGTCGATGGAGATGCGGAATGGCAGGACTTGATGTGGGCTCGCATTTGGGAGTCTCTCCTATGACGCCCTTGGTCGAAGGGGTGGGCCATGTTGGCTAATCGAGTCATTCGGTTCGTTCCTGGAAGCATGTCGGTCCACCAGACACGACTGTGGCTGCTCTTCCGGGTTCGGCTCGGATGGAGGTCTGCTGGTATGGCATAGGCACCGACTTGCATCGGGATCTAGCAGCAGACTTGGTCGATGGAGATGCGGAATGGCAGGACTTGATGTGGGCTCGCATTTGGGAGTCTCTCCTATGACGCCCTTGGTCGAAGGGATGGGCCATGTTGGCTAATCGAGTCATTCGGTTCGTTCCTGGAAGCATGTCGGTCCACCAGACACGACTGTGGCTGCTCTTCCGGGTTCGGCTCGGATGGAGGTCTGCTGGTATGGCATAGGCACCGACTTGCATCGGAATCTAGCAGCAGGCTTGGTCGATGGAGATGCGGAATGGCAGGACTTGATGTGGGCTCGCATTTGGGAGTCTCTCCTATGACGCCCTTGGTCGAAGGGGTGGGCCATGTTGGCTAATCGAGTCATTCGGTTCGTTCCTGGAAGCATGTCGGTCCACCAGACACGACTGTGGCTGCTCTTCCGGGTTCGGCTCGGATGGAGGTCTGCTGGTATGGCATAGGCACCGACTTGCATCGGGATCTAGCAGCAGACTTGGTCGATGGAGATGCGGAATGGCAGGACTTGATGTGGGCTCGCATTTGGGAGTCTCTCCTATGACGCCCTTGGTCGAAGGGATGGGCCATGTTGGCTAATCGAGTCATTCGGTTCGTTCCTGGAAGCATGTCGGTCCACCAGACACGACTGTGGCTGCTCTTCCGGGTTCGGCTCGGATGGAGGTCTGCTGGTATGGCATAGGCACCGACTTGCATCGGAATCTAGCAGCAGGCTTGGTCGATGGAGATGCGGAATGGCAGGACTTGATGTGGGCTCGCATTTGGGAGTCTCTCCTATGACGCCCTTGGTCGAAGGGGTGGGCCATGTTGGCTAATCGAGTCATTCGGTTCGTTCCTGGAAGCATGTCGGTCCACCAGACACGACTGTGGCTGCTCTTCCGGGTTCGGCTCGGATGGAGGTCTGTTGGTATGGCATAGGCACCGACTTGCATCGGAATCTAGCAGCAGGCTTGGTCGATGGAGATGCGGAATGGCAGGACTTGATGTGGGCTCGCATTTGGGAGTCTCTCGTATGACGCCCTTGGTCGAAGGGATGGGCCATGTTGGCTAATCGAGTCATTTGGTTCGTTCCTGGAAGCATGTCGGTCCACCAGACACGACTGTGGCTGCTCTTCCGGGTTCGGCTCGGATGGAGGTCTGCTGGTATGGCATAGGCACCGACTTGCATCGGAATCTAGCAGCAGGCTTGGTCGATGGAGATGCGGAATGGCAGGACTTGATGTGGGCTCGCATTTGGGAGTCTCTCCTATGACGCCCTTGGTCGAAGGGGTGGGCCATGTTGGCTAATCGAGTCATTCGGTTCGTTCCTGGAAGCATGTCGGTCCACCAGACACGACTGTGGCTGCTCTTCCGGGTTCGGCTCGGATGGAGGTCTGCTGGTATGGCATAGGCACCGACTTGCATCGGGATCTAGCAGCAGACTTGGTCGATGGAGATGCGGAATGGCAGGACTTGATGTGGGCTCGCATTTGGGAGTCTCTCGTATGACGCCCTTGGTCGAAGGGATGGGCCATGTTGGCTAATCGAGTCATTCGGTTCGTTCCTGGAAGCATGTCGGTCCACCAGACACGACTGTGGCTGCTCTTCCGGGTTCGGCTCGGATGGAGGTCTGCTGGTATGGCATAGGCACCGACTTGCATCGGAATCTAGCAGCAGGCTTGGTCGATGGAGATGCGGAATGGCAGGACTTGATGTGGGCTCGCATTTGGGAGTCTCTCCTATGACGCCCTTGGTCGAAGGGGTGGGCCATGTTGGCTAATCGAGTCATTCGGTTCGTTCCTGGAAGCATGTCGGTCCACCAGACACGACTGTGGCTGCTCTTCCGGGTTCGGCTCGGATGGAGGTCTGTTGGTATGGCATAGGCACCGACTTGCATCGGAATCTAGCAGCAGGCTTGGTCGATGGAGATGCGGAATGGCAGGACTTGATGTGGGCTCGCATTTGGGAGTCTCTCGTATGACGCCCTTGGTCGAAGGGATGGGCCATGTTGGCTAATCGAGTCATTTGGTTCGTTCCTGGAAGCATGTCGGTCCACCAGACACGACTGTGGCTGCTCTTCCGGGTTCGGCTCGGATGGAGGTCTGCTGGTATGGCATAGGCACCGACTTGCATCGGAATCTAGCAGCAGGCTTGGTCGATGGAGATGCGGAATGGCAGGACTTGATGTGGGCTCGCATTTGGGAGTCTCTCCTATGACGCCCTTGGTCGAAGGGATGGGCCATGTTGGCTAATCGAGTCATTTGGTTCGTTCCTGGAAGCATGTCGGTCCACCAGACACGACTGTGGCTGCTCTTCCGGGTTCGGCTCGGATGGAGGTCTGCTGGTATGGCATAGGCACCGACTTGCATCGGGATCTAGCAGCAGGCTTGGTCGATGGAGATGCGGAATGGCAGGACTTGATGTGGGCTCGCATTTGGGAGTCTCTCCTATGACGCCCTTGGTCGAAGGGGTGGGCCATGTTGGCTAATCGAGTCATTCGGTTCGTTCCTGGAAGCATGTCGGTCCACCAGACACGACTGTGGCTGCTCTTCCGGGTTCGGCTCGGATGGAGGTCTGTTGGTATGGCATAGGCACCGACTTGCATCGGGATCTAGCAGCAGGCTTGGTCGATGGAGATGCGGAATGGCAGGACTTGATGTGGGCTCGCATTTGGGAGTCTCTCGTATGACGCCCTTGGTCGAAGGGATGGGCCATGTTGGCTAATCGAGTCATTTGGTTCGTTCCTGGAAGCATGTCGGTCCACCAGACACGACTGTGGCTGCTCTTCCGGGTTCGGCTCGGATGGAGGTCTGCTGGTATGGCATAGGCACCGACTTGCATCGGGATCTAGCAGCAGGCTTGGTCGATGGAGATGCGGAATGGCAGGACTTGATGTGGGCTCGCATTTGGGAGTCTCTCCTATGACGCCCTTGGTCGAAGGGGTGGGCCATGTTGGCTAATCGAGTCATTTGGTTCGTTCCTGGAAGCATGTCGGTCCACCAGACACGACTGTGGCTGCTCTTCCGGGTTCGGCTCGGATGGAGGTCTGCTGGTATGGCATAGGCACCGACTTGCATCGGGATCTAGCAGCAGGCTTGGTCGATGGAGATGCGGAATGGCAGGACTTGATGTGGGCTCGCATTTGGGAGTCTCTCGTATGACGCCCTTGGTCGAAGGGATGGGCCATGTTGGCTAATCGAGTCATTCGGTTCGTTCCTGGAAGCATGTCGGTCCACCAGACACGACTGTGGCTGCTCTTCCGGGTTCGGCTCGGATGGAGGTCTGCTGGTATGGCATAGGCACCGACTTGCATCGGGATCTAGCAGCAGGCTTGGTCGATGGAGATGCGGAATGGCAGGACTTGATGTGGGCTCGCATTTGGGAGTCTCTCGTATGACGCCCTTGGTCGAAGGGATGGGCCATGTTGGCTAATCGAGTCATTCGGTTCGTTCCTGGAAGCATGTCGGTCCACCAGACACGACTGTGGCTGCTCTTCCGGGTTCGGCTCGGATGGAGGTCTGCTGGTATGGCATAGGCACCGACTTGCATCGGGATCTAGCAGCAGGCTTGGTCGATGGAGATGCGGAATGGCAGGACTTGATGTGGGCTCGCATTTGGGAGTCTCTCCTATGACGCCCTTGGTCGAAGGGGTGGGCCATGTTGGCTAATCGAGTCATTCGGTTCGTTCCTGGAAGCATGTCGGTCCACCAGACACGACTGTGGCTGCTCTTCCGGGTTCGGCTCGGATGGAGGTCTGTTGGTATGGCATAGGCACCGACTTGCATCGGGATCTAGCAGCAGGCTTGGTCGATGGAGATGCGGAATGGCAGGACTTGATGTGGGCTCGCATTTGGGAGTCTCTCGTATGACGCCCTTGGTCGAAGGGATGGGCCATGTTGGCTAATCGAGTCATTCGGTTCGTTCCTGGAAGCATGTCGGTCCACCAGACACGACTGTGGCTGCTCTTCCGGGTTCGGCTCGGATGGAGGTCTGCTGGTATGGCATAGGCACCGACTTGCATCGGAATCTAGCAGCAGGCTTGGTCGATGGAGATGCGGAATGGCAGGACTTGATGTGGGCTCGCATTTGGGAGTCTCTCCTATGACGCCCTTGGTCGAAGGGGTGGGCCATGTTGGCTAATCGAGTCATTTGGTTCGTTCCTGGAAGCATGTCGGTCCACCAGACACGACTGTGGCTGCTCTTCCGGGTTCGGCTCGGATGGAGGTCTGTTGGTATGGCATAGGCACCGACTTGCATCGGGATCTAGCAGCAGGCTTGGTCGATGGAGATGCGGAATGGCAGGACTTGATGTGGGCTCGCATTTGGGAGTCTCTCGTATGACGCCCTTGGTCGAAGGGATGGGCCATGTTGGCTAATCGAGTCATTTGGTTCGTTCCTGGAAGCATGTCGGTCCACCAGACACGACTGTGGCTGCTCTTCCGGGTTCGGCTCGGATGGAGGTCTGCTGGTATGGCATAGGCACCGACTTGCATCGGAATCTAGCAGCAGGCTTGGTCGATGGAGATGCGGAATGGCAGGACTTGATGTGGGCTCGCATTTGGGAGTCTCTCCTATGACGCCCTTGGTCGAAGGGATGGGCCATGTTGGCTAATCGAGTCATTTGGTTCGTTCCTGGAAGCATGTCGGTCCACCAGACACGCCTGTGGCTGCTCTTCTGGGTTCGGCTCGGATGGAGGTCTGCTGGTATGGCATAGGCACCGACTTGCATCGGGATCTAGCAGCAGGCTTGGTCGATGGAGATGCGGAATGGCAGGACTTGATGTGGGCTCGCATTTGGGAGTCTCTCGTATGACGCCCTTGGTCGAAGGGATGGGCCATGTTGGCTAATCGAGTCATTTGGTTCGTTCCTGGAAGCATGTCGGTCCACCAGACACGACTGTGGCTGCTCTTCCGGGTTCGGCTCGGATGGAGGTCTGCTGGTATGGCATAGGCACCGACTTGCATCGGAATCTAGCAGCAGGCTTGGTCGATGGAGATGCGGAATGGCAGGACTTGATGTGGGCTCGCATTTGGGAGTCTCTCCTATGACGCCCTTGGTCGAAGGGGTGGGCCATGTTGGCTAATCGAGTCATTTGGTTCGTTCCTGGAAGCATGTCGGTCCACCAGACACGACTGTGGCTGCTCTTCCGGGTTCGGCTCGGATGGAGGTCTGCTGGTATGGCATAGGCACCGACTTGCATCGGAATCTAGCAGCAGGCTTGGTCGATGGAGATGCGGAATGGCAGGACTTGATGTGGGCTCGCATTTGGGAGTCTCTCCTATGACGCCCTTGGTCGAAGGGATGGGCCATGTTGGCTAATCGAGTCATTTGGTTCGTTCCTGGAAGCATGTCGGTCCACCAGACACGACTGTGGCTGCTCTTCCGGGTTCGGCTCGGATGGAGGTCTGCTGGTATGGCATAGGCACCGACTTGCATCGGAATCTAGCAGCAGGCTTGGTCGATGGAGATGCGGAATGGCAGGACTTGATGTGGGCTCGCATTTGGGAGTCTCTCGTATGACGCCCTTGGTCGAAGGGATGGGCCATGTTGGCTAATCGAGTCATTTGGTTCGTTCCTGGAAGCATGTCGGTCCACCAGACACGACTGTGGCTGCTCTTCCGGGTTCGGCTCGGATGGAGGTCTGCTGGTATGGCATAGGCACCGACTTGCATCGGAATCTAGCAGCAGGCTTGGTCGATGGAGATGCGGAATGGCAGGACTTGATGTGGGCTCGCATTTGGGAGTCTCTCGTATGACGCCCTTGGTCGAAGGGATGGGCCATGTTGGCTAATCGAGTCATTTGGTTCGTTCCTGGAAGCATGTCGGTCCACCAGACACGACTGTGGCTGCTCTTCCGGGTTCGGCTCGGATGGAGGTCTGCTGGTATGGCATAGGCACCGACTTGCATCGGGATCTAGCAGCAGGCTTGGTCGATGGAGATGCGGAATGGCAGGACTTGATGTGGGCTCGCATTTGGGAGTCTCTCCTATGACGCCCTTGGTCGAAGGGATGGGCCATGTTGGCTAATCGAGTCATTTGGTTCGTTCCTGGAAGCATGTCGGTCCACCAGACACGACTGTGGCTGCTCTTCCGGGTTCGGCTCGGATGGAGGTCTGCTGGTATGGCATAGGCACCGACTTGCATCGGAATCTAGCAGCAGGCTTGGTCGATGGAGATGCGGAATGGCAGGACTTGATGTGGGCTCGCATTTGGGAGTCTCTCGTATGACGCCCTTGGTCGAAGGGATGGGCCATGTTGGCTAATCGAGTCATTTGGTTCGTTCCTGGAAGCATGTCGGTCCACCAGACACGACTGTGGCTGCTCTTCCGGGTTCGGCTCGGATGGAGGTCTGCTGGTATGGCATAGGCACCGACTTGCATCGGGATCTAGCAGCAGGCTTGGTCGATGGAGATGCGGAATGGCAGGACTTGATGTGGGCTCGCATTTGGGAGTCTCTCGTATGACGCCCTTGGTCGAAGGGATGGGCCATGTTGGCTAATCGAGTCATTTGGTTCGTTCCTGGAAGCATGTCGGTCCACCAGACACGCCTGTGGCTGCTCTTCCGGGTTCGGCTCGGATGGAGGTCTGCTGGTATGGCATAGGCACCGACTTGCATCGGAATCTAGCAGCAGGCTTGGTCGATGGAGATGCGGAATGGCAGGACTTGATGTGGGCTCGCATTTGGGAGTCTCTCCTATGACGCCCTTGGTCGAAGGGATGGGCCATGTTGGCTAATCGAGTCATTTGGTTCGTTCCTGGAAGCATGTCGGTCCACCAGACACGACTGTGGCTGCTCTTCCGGGTTCGGCTCGGATGGAGGTCTGCTGGTATGGCATAGGCACCGACTTGCATCGGGATCTAGCAGCAGGCTTGGTCGATGGAGATGCGGAATGGCAGGACTTGATGTGGGCTCGCATTTGGGAGTCTCTCGTATGACGCCCTTGGTCGAAGGGATGGGCCATGTTGGCTAATCGAGTCATTTGGTTCGTTCCTGGAAGCATGTCGGTCCACCAGACACGACTGTGGCTGCTCTTCCGGGTTCGGCTCGGATGGAGGTCTGCTGGTATGGCATAGGCACCGACTTGCATCGGAATCTAGCAGCAGGCTTGGTCGATGGAGATGCGGAATGGCAGGACTTGATGTGGGCTCGCATTTGGGAGTCTCTCGTATGACGCCCTTGGTCGAAGGGATGGGCCATGTTGGCTAATCGAGTCATTTGGTTCGTTCCTGGAAGCATGTCGGTCCACCAGACACGACTGTGGCTGCTCTTCCGGGTTCGGCTCGGATGGAGGTCTGCTGGTATGGCATAGGCACCGACTTGCATCGGAATCTAGCAGCAGGCTTGGTCGATGGAGATGCGGAATGGCAGGACTTGATGTGGGCTCGCATTTGGGAGTCTCTCGTATGACGCCCTTGGTCGAAGGGATGGGCCATGTTGGCTAATCGAGTCATTTGGTTCGTTCCTGGAAGCATGTCGGTCCACCAGACACGACTGTGGCTGCTCTTCCGGGTTCGGCTCGGATGGAGGTCTGCTGGTATGGCATAGGCACCGACTTGCATCGGAATCTAGCAGCAGGCTTGGTCGATGGAGATGCGGAATGGCAGGACTTGATGTGGGCTCGCATTTGGGAGTCTCTCGTATGACGCCCTTGGTCGAAGGGATGGGCCATGTTGGCTAATCGAGTCATTTGGTTCGTTCCTGGAAGCATGTCGGTCCACCAGACACGACTGTGGCTGCTCTTCCGGGTTCGGCTCGGATGGAGGTCTGCTGGTATGGCATAGGCACCGACTTGCATCGGGATCTAGCAGCAGGCTTGGTCGATGGAGATGCGGAATGGCAGGACTTGATGTGGGCTCGCATTTGGGAGTCTCTCCTATGACGCCCTTGGTCGAAGGGATGGGCCATGTTGGCTAATCGAGTCATTCGGTTCGTTCCTGGAAGCATGTCGGTCCACCAGACACGACTGTGGCTGCTCTTCCGGGTTCGGCTCGGATGGAGGTCTGCTGGTATGGCATAGGCACCGACTTGCATCGGAATCTAGCAGCAGGCTTGGTCGATGGAGATGCGGAATGGCAGGACTTGATGTGGGCTCGCATTTGGGAGTCTCTCGTATGACGCCCTTGGTCGAAGGGATGGGCCATGTTGGCTAATCGAGTCATTTGGTTCGTTCCTGGAAGCATGTCGGTCCACCAGACACGACTGTGGCTGCTCTTCCGGGTTCGGCTCGGATGGAGGTCTGCTGGTATGGCATAGGCACCGACTTGCATCGGAATCTAGCAGCAGGCTTGGTCGATGGAGATGCGGAATGGCAGGACTTGATGTGGGCTCGCATTTGGGAGTCTCTCCTATGACGCCCTTGGTCGAAGGGATGGGCCATGTTGGCTAATCGAGTCATTCGGTTCGTTCCTGGAAGCATGTCGGTCCACCAGACACGACTGTGGCTGCTCTTCCGGGTTCGGCTCGGATGGAGGTCTGCTGGTATGGCATAGGCACCGACTTGCATCGGGATCTAGCAGCAGACTTGGTCGATGGAGATGCGGAATGGCAGGACTTGATGTGGGCTCGCATTTGGGAGTCTCTCGTATGACGCCCTTGGTCGAAGGGATGGGCCATGTTGGCTAATCGAGTCATTTGGTTCGTTCCTGGAAGCATGTCGGTCCACCAGACACGCCTGTGGCTGCTCTTCCGGGTTCGGCTCGGATGGAGGTCTGCTGGTATGGCATAGGCACCGACTTGCATCGGAATCTAGCAGCAGGCTTGGTCGATGGAGATGCGGAATGGCAGGACTTGATGTGGGCTCGCATTTGGGAGTCTCTCGTATGACGCCCTTGGTCGAAGGGATGGGCCATGTTGGCTAATCGAGTCATTTGGTTCGTTCCTGGAAGCATGTCGGTCCACCAGACACGACTGTGGCTGCTCTTCCGGGTTCGGCTCGGATGGAGGTCTGCTGGTATGGCATAGGCACCGACTTGCATCGGGATCTAGCAGCAGGCTTGGTCGATGGAGATGCGGAATGGCAGGACTTGATGTGGGCTCGCATTTGGGAGTCTCTCGTATGACGCCCTTGGTCGAAGGGATGGGCCATGTTGGCTAATCGAGTCATTTGGTTCGTTCCTGGAAGCATGTCGGTCCACCAGACACGCCTGTGGCTGCTCTTCTGGGTTCGGCTCGGATGGAGGTCTGCTGGTATGGCATAGGCACCGACTTGCATCGGAATCTAGCAGCAGGCTTGGTCGATGGAGATGCGGAATGGCAGGACTTGATGTGGGCTCGCATTTGGGAGTCTCTCGTATGACGCCCTTGGTCGAAGGGATGGGCCATGTTGGCTAATCGAGTCATTTGGTTCGTTCCTGGAAGCATGTCGGTCCACCAGACACGACTGTGGCTGCTCTTCCGGGTTCGGCTCGGATGGAGGTCTGCTGGTATGGCATAGGCACCGACTTGCATCGGGATCTAGCAGCAGGCTTGGTCGATGGAGATGCGGAATGGCAGGACTTGATGTGGGCTCGCATTTGGGAGTCTCTCGTATGACGCCCTTGGTCGAAGGGATGGGCCATGTTGGCTAATCGAGTCATTTGGTTCGTTCCTGGAAGCATGTCGGTCCACCAGACACGACTGTGGCTGCTCTTCCGGGTTCGGCTCGGATGGAGGTCTGCTGGTATGGCATAGGCACCGACTTGCATCGGAATCTAGCAGCAGGCTTGGTCGATGGAGATGCGGAATGGCAGGACTTGATGTGGGCTCGCATTTGGGAGTCTCTCGTATGACGCCCTTGGTCGAAGGGATGGGCCATGTTGGCTAATCGAGTCATTCGGTTCGTTCCTGGAAGCATGTCGGTCCACCAGACACGACTGTGGCTGCTCTTCCGGGTTCGGCTCGGATGGAGGTCTGCTGGTATGGCATAGGCACCGACTTGCATCGGAATCTAGCAGCAGGCTTGGTCGATGGAGATGCGGAATGGCAGGACTTGATGTGGGCTCGCATTTGGGAGTCTCTCCTATGACGCCCTTGGTCGAAGGGATGGGCCATGTTGGCTAATCGAGTCATTCGGTTCGTTCCTGGAAGCATGTCGGTCCACCAGACACGACTGTGGCTGCTCTTCCGGGTTCGGCTCGGATGGAGGTCTGCTGGTATGGCATAGGCACCGACTTGCATCGGGATCTAGCAGCAGGCTTGGTCGATGGAGATGCGGAATGGCAGGACTTGATGTGGGCTCGCATTTGGGAGTCTCTCGTATGACGCCCTTGGTCGAAGGGATGGGCCATGTTGGCTAATCGAGTCATTCGGTTCGTTCCTGGAAGCATGTCGGTCCACCAGACACGACTGTGGCTGCTCTTCCGGGTTCGGCTCGGATGGAGGTCTGCTGGTATGGCATAGGCACCGACTTGCATCGGAATCTAGCAGCAGGCTTGGTCGATGGAGATGCGGAATGGCAGGACTTGATGTGGGCTCGCATTTGGGAGTCTCTCCTATGACGCCCTTGGTCGAAGGGATGGGCCATGTTGGCTAATCGAGTCATTCGGTTCGTTCCTGGAAGCATGTCGGTCCACCAGACACGACTGTGGCTGCTCTTCCGGGTTCGGCTCGGATGGAGGTCTGCTGGTATGGCATAGGCACCGACTTGCATCGGAATCTAGCAGCAGGCTTGGTCGATGGAGATGCGGAATGGCAGGACTTGATGTGGGCTCGCATTTGGGAGTCTCTCCTATGACGCCCTTGGTCGAAGGGATGGGCCATGTTGGCTAATCGAGTCATTTGGTTCGTTCCTGGAAGCATGTCGGTCCACCAGACACGACTGTGGCTGCTCTTCCGGGTTCGGCTCGGATGGAGGTCTGCTGGTATGGCATAGGCACCGACTTGCATCGGGATCTAGCAGCAGACTTGGTCGATGGAGATGCGGAATGGCAGGACTTGATGTGGGCTCGCATTTGGGAGTCTCTCCTATGACGCCCTTGGTCGAAGGGATGGGCCATGTTGGCTAATCGAGTCATTTGGTTCGTTCCTGGAAGCATGTCGGTCCACCAGACACGACTGTGGCTGCTCTTCCGGGTTCGGCTCGGATGGAGGTCTGCTGGTATGGCATAGGCACCGACTTGCATCGGGATCTAGCAGCAGGCTTGGTCGATGGAGATGCGGAATGGCAGGACTTGATGTGGGCTCGCATTTGGGAGTCTCTCCTATGACGCCCTTGGTCGAAGGGATGGGCCATGTTGGCTAATCGAGTCATTTGGTTCGTTCCTGGAAGCATGTCGGTCCACCAGACACGACTGTGGCTGCTCTTCCGGGTTCGGCTCGGATGGAGGTCTGCTGGTATGGCATAGGCACCGACTTGCATCGGGATCTAGCAGCAGGCTTGGTCGATGGAGATGCGGAATGGCAGGACTTGATGTGGGCTCGCATTTGGGAGTCTCTCCTATGACGCCCTTGGTCGAAGGGATGGGCCATGTTGGCTAATCGAGTCATTTGGTTCGTTCCTGGAAGCATGTCGGTCCACCAGACACGACTGTGGCTGCTCTTCCGGGTTCGGCTCGGATGGAGGTCTGCTGGTATGGCATAGGCACCGACTTGCATCGGGATCTAGCAGCAGGCTTGGTCGATGGAGATGCGGAATGGCAGGACTTGATGTGGGCTCGCATTTGGGAGTCTCTCGTATGACGCCCTTGGTCGAAGGGATGGGCCATGTTGGCTAATCGAGTCATTCGGTTCGTTCCTGGAAGCATGTCGGTCCACCAGACACGACTGTGGCTGCTCTTCCGGGTTCGGCTCGGATGGAGGTCTGCTGGTATGGCATAGGCACCGACTTGCATCGGAATCTAGCAGCAGGCTTGGTCGATGGAGATGCGGAATGGCAGGACTTGATGTGGGCTCGCATTTGGGAGTCTCTCCTATGACGCCCTTGGTCGAAGGGATGGGCCATGTTGGCTAATCGAGTCATTCGGTTCGTTCCTGGAAGCATGTCGGTCCACCAGACACGACTGTGGCTGCTCTTCCGGGTTCGGCTCGGATGGAGGTCTGCTGGTATGGCATAGGCACCGACTTGCATCGGGATCTAGCAGCAGGCTTGGTCGATGGAGATGCGGAATGGCAGGACTTGATGTGGGCTCGCATTTGGGAGTCTCTCCTATGACGCCCTTGGTCGAAGGGATGGGCCATGTTGGCTAATCGAGTCATTTGGTTCGTTCCTGGAAGCATGTCGGTCCACCAGACACGACTGTGGCTGCTCTTCCGGGTTCGGCTCGGATGGAGGTCTGCTGGTATGGCATAGGCACCGACTTGCATCGGGATCTAGCAGCAGGCTTGGTCGATGGAGATGCGGAATGGCAGGACTTGATGTGGGCTCGCATTTGGGAGTCTCTCCTATGACGCCCTTGGTCGAAGGGATGGGCCATGTTGGCTAATCGAGTCATTTGGTTCGTTCCTGGAAGCATGTCGGTCCACCAGACACGACTGTGGCTGCTCTTCCGGGTTCGGCTCGGATGGAGGTCTGCTGGTATGGCATAGGCACCGACTTGCATCGGGATCTAGCAGCAGACTTGGTCGATGGAGATGCGGAATGGCAGGACTTGATGTGGGCTCGCATTTGGGAGTCTCTCGTATGACGCCCTTGGTCGAAGGGATGGGCCATGTTGGCTAATCGAGTCATTCGGTTCGTTCCTGGAAGCATGTCGGTCCACCAGACACGACTGTGGCTGCTCTTCCGGGTTCGGCTCGGATGGAGGTCTGCTGGTATGGCATAGGCACCGACTTGCATCGGAATCTAGCAGCAGGCTTGGTCGATGGAGATGCGGAATGGCAGGACTTGATGTGGGCTCGCATTTGGGAGTCTCTCCTATGACGCCCTTGGTCGAAGGGATGGGCCATGTTGGCTAATCGAGTCATTTGGTTCGTTCCTGGAAGCATGTCGGTCCACCAGACACGACTGTGGCTGCTCTTCCGGGTTCGGCTCGGATGGAGGTCTGCTGGTATGGCATAGGCACCGACTTGCATCGGGATCTAGCAGCAGGCTTGGTCGATGGAGATGCGGAATGGCAGGACTTGATGTGGGCTCGCATTTGGGAGTCTCTCGTATGACGCCCTTGGTCGAAGGGATGGGCCATGTTGGCTAATCGAGTCATTTGGTTCGTTCCTGGAAGCATGTCGGTCCACCAGACACGACTGTGGCTGCTCTTCCGGGTTCGGCTCGGATGGAGGTCTGCTGGTATGGCATAGGCACCGACTTGCATCGGGATCTAGCAGCAGGCTTGGTCGATGGAGATGCGGAATGGCAGGACTTGATGTGGGCTCGCATTTGGGAGTCTCTCCTATGACGCCCTTGGTCGAAGGGATGGGCCATGTTGGCTAATCGAGTCATTTGGTTCGTTCCTGGAAGCATGTCGGTCCACCAGACACGACTGTGGCTGCTCTTCCGGGTTCGGCTCGGATGGAGGTCTGCTGGTATGGCATAGGCACCGACTTGCATCGGGATCTAGCAGCAGACTTGGTCGATGGAGATGCGGAATGGCAGGACTTGATGTGGGCTCGCATTTGGGAGTCTCTCGTATGACGCCCTTGGTCGAAGGGATGGGCCATGTTGGCTAATCGAGTCATTCGGTTCGTTCCTGGAAGCATGTCGGTCCACCAGACACGACTGTGGCTGCTCTTCCGGGTTCGGCTCGGATGGAGGTCTGCTGGTATGGCATAGGCACCGACTTGCATCGGGATCTAGCAGCAGGCTTGGTCGATGGAGATGCGGAATGGCAGGACTTGATGTGGGCTCGCATTTGGGAGTCTCTCCTATGACGCCCTTGGTCGAAGGGATGGGCCATGTTGGCTAATCGAGTCATTCGGTTCGTTCCTGGAAGCATGTCGGTCCACCAGACACGACTGTGGCTGCTCTTCCGGGTTCGGCTCGGATGGAGGTCTGCTGGTATGGCATAGGCACCGACTTGCATCGGGATCTAGCAGCAGGCTTGGTCGATGGAGATGCGGAATGGCAGGACTTGATGTGGGCTCGCATTTGGGAGTCTCTCCTATGACGCCCTTGGTCGAAGGGATGGGCCATGTTGGCTAATCGAGTCATTCGGTTCGTTCCTGGAAGCATGTCGGTCCACCAGACACGACTGTGGCTGCTCTTCCGGGTTCGGCTCGGATGGAGGTCTGCTGGTATGGCATAGGCACCGACTTGCATCGGGATCTAGCAGCAGGCTTGGTCGATGGAGATGCGGAATGGCAGGACTTGATGTGGGCTCGCATTTGGGAGTCTCTCGTATGACGCCCTTGGTCGAAGGGATGGGCCATGTTGGCTAATCGAGTCATTTGGTTCGTTCCTGGAAGCATGTCGGTCCACCAGACACGACTGTGGCTGCTCTTCCGGGTTCGGCTCGGATGGAGGTCTGCTGGTATGGCATAGGCACCGACTTGCATCGGAATCTAGCAGCAGGCTTGGTCGATGGAGATGCGGAATGGCAGGACTTGATGTGGGCTCGCATTTGGGAGTCTCTCGTATGACGCCCTTGGTCGAAGGGATGGGCCATGTTGGCTAATCGAGTCATTTGGTTCGTTCCTGGAAGCATGTCGGTCCACCAGACACGACTGTGGCTGCTCTTCCGGGTTCGGCTCGGATGGAGGTCTGCTGGTATGGCATAGGCACCGACTTGCATCGGAATCTAGCAGCAGGCTTGGTCGATGGAGATGCGGAATGGCAGGACTTGATGTGGGCTCGCATTTGGGAGTCTCTCCTATGACGCCCTTGGTCGAAGGGATGGGCCATGTTGGCTAATCGAGTCATTTGGTTCGTTCCTGGAAGCATGTCGGTCCACCAGACACGACTGTGGCTGCTCTTCCGGGTTCGGCTCGGATGGAGGTCTGCTGGTATGGCATAGGCACCGACTTGCATCGGGATCTAGCAGCAGACTTGGTCGATGGAGATGCGGAATGGCAGGACTTGATGTGGGCTCGCATTTGGGAGTCTCTCGTATGACGCCCTTGGTCGAAGGGATGGGCCATGTTGGCTAATCGAGTCATTCGGTTCGTTCCTGGAAGCATGTCGGTCCACCAGACACGACTGTGGCTGCTCTTCCGGGTTCGGCTCGGATGGAGGTCTGCTGGTATGGCATAGGCACCGACTTGCATCGGAATCTAGCAGCAGGCTTGGTCGATGGAGATGCGGAATGGCAGGACTTGATGTGGGCTCGCATTTGGGAGTCTCTCCTATGACGCCCTTGGTCGAAGGGGTGGGCCATGTTGGCTAATCGAGTCATTTGGTTCGTTCCTGGAAGCATGTCGGTCCACCAGACACGACTGTGGCTGCTCTTCCGGGTTCGGCTCGGATGGAGGTCTGCTGGTATGGCATAGGCACCGACTTGCATCGGGATCTAGCAGCAGGCTTGGTCGATGGAGATGCGGAATGGCAGGACTTGATGTGGGCTCGCATTTGGGAGTCTCTCGTATGACGCCCTTGGTCGAAGGGATGGGCCATGTTGGCTAATCGAGTCATTTGGTTCGTTCCTGGAAGCATGTCGGTCCACCAGACACGACTGTGGCTGCTCTTCCGGGTTCGGCTCGGATGGAGGTCTGCTGGTATGGCATAGGCACCGACTTGCATCGGGATCTAGCAGCAGGCTTGGTCGATGGAGATGCGGAATGGCAGGACTTGATGTGGGCTCGCATTTGGGAGTCTCTCGTATGACGCCCTTGGTCGAAGGGATGGGCCATGTTGGCTAATCGAGTCATTCGGTTCGTTCCTGGAAGCATGTCGGTCCACCAGACACGACTGTGGCTGCTCTTCCGGGTTCGGCTCGGATGGAGGTCTGCTGGTATGGCATAGGCACCGACTTGCATCGGAATCTAGCAGCAGGCTTGGTCGATGGAGATGCGGAATGGCAGGACTTGATGTGGGCTCGCATTTGGGAGTCTCTCGTATGACGCCCTTGGTCGAAGGGATGGGCCATGTTGGCTAATCGAGTCATTTGGTTCGTTCCTGGAAGCATGTCGGTCCACCAGACACGACTGTGGCTGCTCTTCCGGGTTCGGCTCGGATGGAGGTCTGCTGGTATGGCATAGGCACCGACTTGCATCGGGATCTAGCAGCAGGCTTGGTCGATGGAGATGCGGAATGGCAGGACTTGATGTGGGCTCGCATTTGGGAGTCTCTCCTATGACGCCCTTGGTCGAAGGGATGGGCCATGTTGGCTAATCGAGTCATTTGGTTCGTTCCTGGAAGCATGTCGGTCCACCAGACACGACTGTGGCTGCTCTTCCGGGTTCGGCTCGGATGGAGGTCTGCTGGTATGGCATAGGCACCGACTTGCATCGGGATCTAGCAGCAGACTTGGTCGATGGAGATGCGGAATGGCAGGACTTGATGTGGGCTCGCATTTGGGAGTCTCTCGTATGACGCCCTTGGTCGAAGGGATGGGCCATGTTGGCTAATCGAGTCATTTGGTTCGTTCCTGGAAGCATGTCGGTCCACCAGACACGACTGTGGCTGCTCTTCCGGGTTCGGCTCGGATGGAGGTCTGCTGGTATGGCATAGGCACCGACTTGCATCGGGATCTAGCAGCAGGCTTGGTCGATGGAGATGCGGAATGGCAGGACTTGATGTGGGCTCGCATTTGGGAGTCTCTCGTATGACGCCCTTGGTCGAAGGGATGGGCCATGTTGGCTAATCGAGTCATTCGGTTCGTTCCTGGAAGCATGTCGGTCCACCAGACACGACTGTGGCTGCTCTTCCGGGTTCGGCTCGGATGGAGGTCTGCTGGTATGGCATAGGCACCGACTTGCATCGGGATCTAGCAGCAGGCTTGGTCGATGGAGATGCGGAATGGCAGGACTTGATGTGGGCTCGCATTTGGGAGTCTCTCCTATGACGCCCTTGGTCGAAGGGATGGGCCATGTTGGCTAATCGAGTCATTTGGTTCGTTCCTGGAAGCATGTCGGTCCACCAGACACGACTGTGGCTGCTCTTCCGGGTTCGGCTCGGATGGAGGTCTGCTGGTATGGCATAGGCACCGACTTGCATCGGGATCTAGCAGCAGGCTTGGTCGATGGAGATGCGGAATGGCAGGACTTGATGTGGGCTCGCATTTGGGAGTCTCTCCTATGACGCCCTTGGTCGAAGGGATGGGCCATGTTGGCTAATCGAGTCATTTGGTTCGTTCCTGGAAGCATGTCGGTCCACCAGACACGACTGTGGCTGCTCTTCCGGGTTCGGCTCGGATGGAGGTCTGCTGGTATGGCATAGGCACCGACTTGCATCGGGATCTAGCAGCAGGCTTGGTCGATGGAGATGCGGAATGGCAGGACTTGATGTGGGCTCGCATTTGGGAGTCTCTCGTATGACGCCCTTGGTCGAAGGGATGGGCCATGTTGGCTAATCGAGTCATTTGGTTCGTTCCTGGAAGCATGTCGGTCCACCAGACACGACTGTGGCTGCTCTTCCGGGTTCGGCTCGGATGGAGGTCTGCTGGTATGGCATAGGCACCGACTTGCATCGGGATCTAGCAGCAGGCTTGGTCGATGGAGATGCGGAATGGCAGGACTTGATGTGGGCTCGCATTTGGGAGTCTCTCGTATGACGCCCTTGGTCGAAGGGATGGGCCATGTTGGCTAATCGAGTCATTCGGTTCGTTCCTGGAAGCATGTCGGTCCACCAGACACGACTGTGGCTGCTCTTCCGGGTTCGGCTCGGATGGAGGTCTGCTGGTATGGCATAGGCACCGACTTGCATCGGAATCTAGCAGCAGGCTTGGTCGATGGAGATGCGGAATGGCAGGACTTGATGTGGGCTCGCATTTGGGAGTCTCTCCTATGACGCCCTTGGTCGAAGGGATGGGCCATGTTGGCTAATCGAGTCATTCGGTTCGTTCCTGGAAGCATGTCGGTCCACCAGACACGACTGTGGCTGCTCTTCCGGGTTCGGCTCGGATGGAGGTCTGCTGGTATGGCATAGGCACCGACTTGCATCGGGATCTAGCAGCAGGCTTGGTCGATGGAGATGCGGAATGGCAGGACTTGATGTGGGCTCGCATTTGGGAGTCTCTCCTATGACGCCCTTGGTCGAAGGGATGGGCCATGTTGGCTAATCGAGTCATTCGGTTCGTTCCTGGAAGCATGTCGGTCCACCAGACACGACTGTGGCTGCTCTTCCGGGTTCGGCTCGGATGGAGGTCTGCTGGTATGGCATAGGCACCGACTTGCATCGGGATCTAGCAGCAGGCTTGGTCGATGGAGATGCGGAATGGCAGGACTTGATGTGGGCTCGCATTTGGGAGTCTCTCGTATGACGCCCTTGGTCGAAGGGATGGGCCATGTTGGCTAATCGAGTCATTCGGTTCGTTCCTGGAAGCATGTCGGTCCACCAGACACGACTGTGGCTGCTCTTCCGGGTTCGGCTCGGATGGAGGTCTGCTGGTATGGCATAGGCACCGACTTGCATCGGGATCTAGCAGCAGGCTTGGTCGATGGAGATGCGGAATGGCAGGACTTGATGTGGGCTCGCATTTGGGAGTCTCTCCTATGACGCCCTTGGTCGAAGGGATGGGCCATGTTGGCTAATCGAGTCATTCGGTTCGTTCCTGGAAGCATGTCGGTCCACCAGACACGACTGTGGCTGCTCTTCCGGGTTCGGCTCGGATGGAGGTCTGCTGGTATGGCATAGGCACCGACTTGCATCGGGATCTAGCAGCAGGCTTGGTCGATGGAGATGCGGAATGGCAGGACTTGATGTGGGCTCGCATTTGGGAGTCTCTCCTATGACGCCCTTGGTCGAAGGGATGGGCCATGTTGGCTAATCGAGTCATTCGGTTCGTTCCTGGAAGCATGTCGGTCCACCAGACACGACTGTGGCTGCTCTTCCGGGTTCGGCTCGGATGGAGGTCTGCTGGTATGGCATAGGCACCGACTTGCATCGGGATCTAGCAGCAGACTTGGTCGATGGAGATGCGGAATGGCAGGACTTGATGTGGGCTCGCATTTGGGAGTCTCTCGTATGACGCCCTTGGTCGAAGGGATGGGCCATGTTGGCTAATCGAGTCATTTGGTTCGTTCCTGGAAGCATGTCGGTCCACCAGACACGACTGTGGCTGCTCTTCCGGGTTCGGCTCGGATGGAGGTCTGCTGGTATGGCATAGGCACCGACTTGCATCGGAATCTAGCAGCAGGCTTGGTCGATGGAGATGCGGAATGGCAGGACTTGATGTGGGCTCGCATTTGGGAGTCTCTCCTATGACGCCCTTGGTCGAAGGGATGGGCCATGTTGGCTAATCGAGTCATTTGGTTCGTTCCTGGAAGCATGTCGGTCCACCAGACACGACTGTGGCTGCTCTTCCGGGTTCGGCTCGGATGGAGGTCTGCTGGTATGGCATAGGCACCGACTTGCATCGGGATCTAGCAGCAGACTTGGTCGATGGAGATGCGGAATGGCAGGACTTGATGTGGGCTCGCATTTGGGAGTCTCTCCTATGACGCCCTTGGTCGAAGGGATGGGCCATGTTGGCTAATCGAGTCATTTGGTTCGTTCCTGGAAGCATGTCGGTCCACCAGACACGACTGTGGCTGCTCTTCCGGGTTCGGCTCGGATGGAGGTCTGTTGGTATGGCATAGGCACCGACTTGCATCGGGATCTAGCAGCAGGCTTGGTCGATGGAGATGCGGAATGGCAGGACTTGATGTGGGCTCGCATTTGGGAGTCTCTCCTATGACGCCCTTGGTCGAAGGGATGGGCCATGTTGGCTAATCGAGTCATTTGGTTCGTTCCTGGAAGCATGTCGGTCCACCAGACACGACTGTGGCTGCTCTTCCGGGTTCGGCTCGGATGGAGGTCTGTTGGTATGGCATAGGCACCGACTTGCATCGGGATCTAGCAGCAGGCTTGGTCGATGGAGATGCGGAATGGCAGGACTTGATGTGGGCTCGCATTTGGGAGTCTCTCGTATGACGCCCTTGGTCGAAGGGATGGGCCATGTTGGCTAATCGAGTCATTCGGTTCGTTCCTGGAAGCATGTCGGTCCACCAGACACGACTGTGGCTGCTCTTCCGGGTTCGGCTCGGATGGAGGTCTGCTGGTATGGCATAGGCACCGACTTGCATCGGAATCTAGCAGCAGGCTTGGTCGATGGAGATGCGGAATGGCAGGACTTGATGTGGGCTCGCATTTGGGAGTCTCTCGTATGACGCCCTTGGTCGAAGGGATGGGCCATGTTGGCTAATCGAGTCATTCGGTTCGTTCCTGGAAGCATGTCGGTCCACCAGACACGACTGTGGCTGCTCTTCCGGGTTCGGCTCGGATGGAGGTCTGCTGGTATGGCATAGGCACCGACTTGCATCGGAATCTAGCAGCAGACTTGGTCGATGGAGATGCGGAATGGCAGGACTTGATGTGGGCTCGCATTTGGGAGTCTCTCCTATGACGCCCTTGGTCGAAGGGATGGGCCATGTTGGCTAATCGAGTCATTTGGTTCGTTCCTGGAAGCATGTCGGTCCACCAGACACGACTGTGGCTGCTCTTCCGGGTTCGGCTCGGATGGAGGTCTGTTGGTATGGCATAGGCACCGACTTGCATCGGGATCTAGCAGCAGGCTTGGTCGATGGAGATGCGGAATGGCAGGACTTGATGTGGGCTCGCATTTGGGAGTCTCTCCTATGACGCCCTTGGTCGAAGGGATGGGCCATGTTGGCTAATCGAGTCATTCGGTTCGTTCCTGGAAGCATGTCGGTCCACCAGACACGACTGTGGCTGCTCTTCCGGGTTCGGCTCGGATGGAGGTCTGCTGGTATGGCATAGGCACCGACTTGCATCGGGATCTAGCAGCAGACTTGGTCGATGGAGATGCGGAATGGCAGGACTTGATGTGGGCTCGCATTTGGGAGTCTCTCGTATGACGCCCTTGGTCGAAGGGATGGGCCATGTTGGCTAATCGAGTCATTTGGTTCGTTCCTGGAAGCATGTCGGTCCACCAGACACGACTGTGGCTGCTCTTCCGGGTTCGGCTCGGATGGAGGTCTGCTGGTATGGCATAGGCACCGACTTGCATCGGGATCTAGCAGCAGGCTTGGTCGATGGAGATGCGGAATGGCAGGACTTGATGTGGGCTCGCATTTGGGAGTCTCTCGTATGACGCCCTTGGTCGAAGGGATGGGCCATGTTGGCTAATCGAGTCATTCGGTTCGTTCCTGGAAGCATGTCGGTCCACCAGACACGACTGTGGCTGCTCTTCCGGGTTCGGCTCGGATGGAGGTCTGTTGG
>JAFEIO010000028.1:0-50193 GCA_030324255.1 Phytophthora capsici | reverse complement strand
TTGAATGCTGCTCACCGATTCCCTATCGCGTTGGTTAAACCAACAAAGTTGTAGAGAACGTCGAGAAATATCACCGGGAGAAGATTGCGGAGTACAAATGCGGCCAAAAGCCGCAGGAAAACGTACGGCAGTCCATTGACCAGGGGGGAGGCCGATCGAGGAGGTAAGATGAAAACAAAAGACACACTTAAAGAGGTTAGCAGGGAGAAACAACAGCAGGCCCAACAGATTGCTCGCCAAATGGGTTGCGCAGTCACAACGACCTATCAATTGTGGAGGACGCTGGATTTCAGGGAATTAATGACGTTTGTGTCAGCCGAGATTGGTGGAGTCCACGTGCAGGTGCCCGGACGAACGGATACTCGGCGAGATATCAAATCAAGTTAGCGAGGGACTTTTAGGACGAAACTGGAGAGCATTATTGCCAGTGATTGCACTCGACTACTCGTTAACAACCGACATTTGGACAGATAGACGCCTTAACGCAGCTTTATTGCCGTCACAATTCTACTACCTAGACATCAACTTCGATATGGCTAACTGGACCCTCTGAAGTTGAGAGTTTTTTCCTGGATCTCACACTGGAAGTGCAATTTTGCTGCTCGGATTGACGATATAGTGTCTCGTTAGGGGTTGTACAGAAAGGAAAATATGCGGTTGCTTCTAAGGGACAACGCGTCCAATGCTGTCTTGGCCGCAGACACGCTGGGAGTATACCATTTATCTTGTTTCGCACATTCCATTTCACTGCACTTAGTGGATTGCTTCAAGGGCTTTGATCTCAAGAAAAAAGGCGAGATGGGAGCCAGTAAATGCGAATAATTCATTTGGGTGAGGCTGAAGGCCACTTACGGAGGATGAAATTGCAGAAACGGCAGCTGTGGATCTGCCCTCCGTGAAAAGTGTTATTGAGTCCGTGGATACTTTTTATTGGGATACAACTTAGCGCAGATGAACGGGCTGCGTTGGCGAAGATTCAATACTACGGTTGGCGTTTTCCGATGCCGTCGCCGTGTATTTTCTAAAGTCGCAATTGGTACAAATTGTCTACGCGCGCAATCCAGAAAGAAGATCTTTACTATTCCAGACCCACTTTACCTCCGTCGTAGACTGCCCTACTCGGTGGAGTAGTTGCCTCGGCATGCTCCACCGTCTGCTGGAACTCCAAGCCCGCTATCGAACTGTTTTTCCCTCCACTTGTTCTGAAGCCAGAGGGGAAGAAGGAGTTTCCGCGCTTTGCGCTTAAAGCGCCCGTCGGCTTCGGACTGGTTGACAATTGAATGTTTGATGGCGCTATTAGCTCCTTTTGCGCTTGCTACGAGAAGCCTTGCCAGTGGTCCCGGGACTATCCTACGTTAGCCCATTCTTGAGGATGATACTGGCGTGAACTGGAGAGGCCAGATATGTTTCAATGAAGCCAAAAATGGCAAATTGGCTACAACGTCCGGAGCTTGCTGCAGAAGTGCTTGGGCCTATGAACCGTGTACGTGGAGCTTTCGCGAAAAGCTTTTTCAAAAGCGATTTGAAGGCTCTTAACGACGAGATGATGTGGATATCCTGCCTTGATCACTCGCTTCCGCAAAAATGCACTCACCTCACCCAGAATGAAAAGGTTACTGCACGCGATCCCGGTTTCCTGCAGGCTTAATCACCAATGTTGCTCGAAGTGAGCCAGATCCCCGCGCGGCTGAGCAATCTCCAAACCCAATATTCATTGTCACCTCCGAGAAAAAGAGCGAGGATCGACTGTTTCAATCTGTGTTCGGGGCCAAATATGACTTCCTGATCGACGACGTCAATGCACACAGCTCAGGCTCCCTTGAATATCTCGGCCCGCGGCGTGTGAATCAGAGCTAGCATTATCACCTGGGCCTGACAAGTGGCTATAAAGCCGACCGCAGAAACCGCTTCAATGGTGGAAGGCAAACGCCCCCGCTTTCCCAACGATCTCTCGCCTTACCAGGAAGTGAAAGCTTGGCTGCGTGGACGACATCAGTCCCACTCAGAAAGAATTTTCTCGACAAGTGGTAACACGGTTACCGCCTTAAAACGATGCTTTCTATTGGCGCCCACAATGGTTTCGAGGAACTTGTGTGTTCCTTGCGGAGAACAAAGACTTTGGCCCGAAGTAATCCGCCGTATAATGGCTAGCAGAATCAAGCTGTTTGCACTCGTAGCCAGACTGGGTTCGACGCATTTGCGAGGTTCCAGTTTTTATCCCCTAAGACTCTGTCTAAATATTTGAGCATTGCTGCTAACTTGCATTTCAATCCAAGCCACACGAAGTCTTATCATGTTGTCGCGCTAGTCACGCCCATTCTCCATATCCACCAAGTAAGAACTTTGAAACACCATGTGCACTTCAACGCCAGATTCCTTCCCGAAATCGTCAGATCCGAGCCCCTTCCAACACTTTTACGGATTCACGTACTCAAGCGGGTGCAGCGTCTTCTAGAAGGTATTATGATACCGGTGAGCATCTTCGTACTTGGTCGTACGATACAAAAACAATGTCAGCGCAGCGGGTGCAAGCGCCCCTGCTGCAAGTCTCTCAGGTCGTAGTCGCTGTCGCTAAGCGCCGCTCTACTCGTCTCCGCTCTGTCCGTCTTCGACGGCCATCTACCTCCCTCGTAGCTAAGCTCCCGACGCCGAAACAGGAACGTGGTCTTGGAGCACATGTCCACCATAGACTAGGAGAGGCTGTTCTTGCAGGGAGTTGTCCGGCGCCGTGAGCTGTGGGATGGTGGCCTTGGGCGACGAGTCGGTGGCGGTGGGCGATGCTGCAGGTACATGGTATCGATGGAAAGCGTCGCGGATGAGGCACAATAAAGTCGAGGGCTGCACGTTCCAGCAGAGTGTTGTCCGGTTTCCGGGAAGGCGCACGACACACATATTTAAGAGATCCAGTGGCTCCACCTCACACCACCTCAAGCACCGCTCAGACGCCCAAAAGAAGTTCTTGCATGCCCACGACTTGATGCATTTTAGCGCGGCACAGCGCGCTCGAACCTTACAAGGCGAAAAGTCGAGAAGGTAGATTGCCTAGCAGAGCCACACGGTACTTGTTTGGAAGGACGGGAGGCGACAAGATGACCAGAGGCGTCTTAGCGGCATCCCCGGCCGCGCGATTTGTTTTTACCTAATGCTTTATTTGACAAAAAATCTAAATTTTGTTATGAGTTCGTTATGAGTACGCGTTTCTAAACTAAAACGCGTCCAGGGCATAGACGCGCTAGAGCATTTTGGACCGTCAGTTAGTGAAAATGTTGGCGGGGTGGAGGGGAGGGGGTGTGTGTGTGTGTGTGGAAAGGCGAGAAAAGAAAGAAGAAGTTGGCCAATGTGGGATTCGAACCCACGCCCTTTCCGGACCAGTGCCTTAAACTGTGGCGCCTTAGACCGCTCGGCCAATGAATGACCACCATACGCTGAAACCACAACCCTCACGCAGCAAAAATCGTGCTCCCACGCACACCCACACACACACCCAACACCCAACGCATGCCACACACGGACAACAAACACCACCACGCACAACCACGCGCTTGCGCCACAAAAACGCACCATCCGCGCAACGCTCGGTGCCGTACTCTTCGGCACAACGTATGACGCCCTTCAATGTGCGCGAAATGTCCAGACAGCGAACCTGTTCCCAGCTCCACATTCCCGTCACGTCAGAACAAATCCCCACACCATCACTACACACACCCGCGTTGTCGAGAGTGAAGGCCCTGTTTCGAACTTCTGGACAGGACTACTTCTGCCGTCGTCTTGGCCAAACCAATGAGGTCAGAGTCCCAGCTCGACCAACCGCGCCGAAAGCATCTTTGCGACCACGTACACTGTTCGGACCGAAGGCTGGGAAGCCAAGGGAATGGGCCGTCCGAATCCACAGAACAGTACTTGTATGCCTGGTCCCAACGGACACTGCAAAAATGTCCATTTGACAATTATTGCCATCGGACTCGAACCCACACGTAAATAGAGGTCATTCGTCAGTGGCTCTCTTCATAAGCGAACAACAGCAATTACCGTCAGAACGTCAGAACCACGGGAGGTGAAATGCAGAGCGAGAAAAGAAAGAAAGAAGTTGGCAATGGGATTCGAGCCCACCGCTCGGACAGTGCAGCAAACTGGCGCCTTGAACCGCTCGACGGTCAACCTGCTGCAAACCCTAACCCTCACACCATAAAATCGCTCACGCACACCACACACGCAACACCCCACTGCCACGGACAACAACACCACCACGCACAACCCGCCTTGCGCCACAAAACGCACCATCAACGCGCCTCGTCCACGTACTCTTCGGCGCAACGTATGACGCATTCAATGTCGCGTGTCCAGACGAACCTCTTGCTCCACATTCAATCACGTCGAACCGATCCCCTGTCCACACACACACCCGCGTTGTCGAGGTAGGCCCTGTTCAACTTCCCCAGAACTTCGCTGCTGCCGTCGTCTTGGCCAAGCAATGAAGGTCAGAGTGCTCGACCAACGCGCCGAAACATCTTTGCGACCACGTACACCTGTTCGGACGTCAGAAGCCAGAAATGCAGGCCATCGAATCCACAGAACGATGGCAACAGCACAGATAACGGACACCTGCGAGAATGTCCATTTGACCAGGTTGACGAAATTGGCCTGCATCCGGACTCGAGACCCGCACCACGTGATAGGAGTCATTCGTGGTGGCTCTACGCGCACGTGAACGACAGCAGATGCCGTCGGAAGCTGATCAAAGAAGACCACGGGGAGGTGGAAACTGCAAGGCGAGAAAAGAAAGAAGAAGTTGGCCAATGTGGGATTCAGGCCCCACGCCCTTTGCGGACCAGTGCGCTTAAACTGGCGCCTTAGACCGCTCGGCCAATTGACCACCATACGCAAACCACACGCCCCTCTACCGCAACAAAAATCGCTCCCACGCACTGCACCACACACCCAACACCCACACGCATGCCACACGGAACAAGCAAAAGCACCACCACGCACAACCGCGCCTTGCGCCACAAAAACGCACCATCCAGCGCTTCTCGTCGCGTACTCTTCGGCACAACGTATGACGCATATTCAATGTCGCGTGTCCAGACGAACCTATTTTAGCTCCACGTTCCCCGTCACGTCCAGAACAAATCCCCCACACCATCACTACACACACCCGCGTTGTCGAGGTAAGGCCCTGTTCAACTTCCACAGGACTACTTCTGCCGTCGTCTTCAGCCAAACCAATGAGGTCAAGTCCCAAGCTCGACCAACCGCGCCCGGAAGCTATCTTTGCGACCACGTACACTGTTCGGACCGTGGGAAGCCAAGGGGATGGGCCGTCCGAATCCGCAGAACGATGTACTTGTGCCCTGGTCAACCCGGACACTGCGAGAATGTCCATTTGACAAAAGGTTGGAGAAACATTTGTACTGCACCCTCGGACTCGAACCCGCACCACGTGATAGGAGGTCATTCGTGGTGGCTCTCACTTCGCCGTGAACGACAGCAGTACCGTCGGAAAGCTTGTGTAAAAGACCACAGGGGAGGTGGAAATGCAAGGCGAGAAAAAGAAGAAGAAGTTTGGCGCCAATGTGGGTTCGAACCCACTTTCGGACCAGTGCCTTAAACTGGCAGCCTTATGAACCGCTCGGCCAATTGACCACCATACGCAAGCCACAACCCTCACGCAACAAAAATCGCTCCCACGCACACCACACACCCAACACCCACGCATGCCACACGGACAACAAAACACCACCACGCACAACCCGCGCTTGCCGCCACAAAAAACGCACCATCCAACGCTCTCGTCCGTACTCTTCGGCACAACGTATGACGCATTCAATGTCGCGTGTCCAGACGAACCTGTTTAGCTCCCACATTCCCGTGCGTCAGAACAAATCCCCACACCATCGCTACACACACCCGCGTTGTCGAGGTAGGCCCTGTTCAAGCTTTACAGAAACCTACTTCTTGCCGTCGTCTTGGCCAAACCAATGAGGTCGAAGTCCAGCTCGACCAACCGCGCCAGACAACATCTTTGCACGACCACGTACACTGTTCGGACCGTGGGAAGCCAAGGGTGGAGCCCGTCCGAATCCGCAGAACAGTACTTGCATGCGCTGGTCAACGGACACTGCGAGAATGTCCAGCTTTGACAAAGGTTGACGATATTGGCCTGCATCGGACTCGAACCCGCACCACGTGATGAGGTCATTCGTGGTGGCTCTGCTTCGCCGTGAACGACAGCAGTGCGACGTCGGAAGGCGCTCGAAGACCACACGAGGAGGTGGAAATGCAAGGCGAGAAAAGAAAGGAAGAGAGTTGGCCAATGTGGGATTCGAACCCACGCCCTTTCAGGACCAGTGCCTTAAACTGGCGCCTTAGACCGCTCATTGCCAATTGACCACCATACGCCAAACCACAACCCTCACGCAACCAAAAAATCGCTCCCACGCTGCACCACACGCACCAACACCCACGCATGCCACACGGACAACAAAACACCCTGCGCACTGCACTTCCGCCATGCCGCCACAAAAACGCACCATCCATTGCTCTCGTCCGTACTCTTCGGCACAACGTATGACGCATTCAATGTCGCGTGTCGAGACGAACCTATTTAGCTAACCACATTCCCGTCACGTCAAGAACCAAATCCCACACACCATCACTACACACACCCGCGTTGTCGAGGTAGGCGCTCCTGTTCAACTTCCACAGAACTACTTCTGCCGTCGTCTTGGCCAAACCAATGAGGTCCAAGTCCCAGCTCGACTTCAACCGCGCCGGAAACATCTTTGCGACCACGTACACTGTTCAGGACCGTGAGGAAGCCGAGCGGGTGGGCCGTCGAATCCGCAAGAGACAGTGCTTGTGCCTGGTCAACGGACACTGCGAGAATGTCCATTTGACAAAGGTTGACGAATTGGCCTGCATCGGACTCAGAACCCGCACCACGTGATAGGAGTCATTCGTGGTGTGTCTCTGCTTCGCCGTGAACGACAGCAGTGCCGTCGGAAGCGTCGAAGACCACGGGGGAGGTGGAAATGCAAGGCGAGAAAGAAAGAAGAAGTTGGCCAATGTGGGATTCGAACCCACGCCCTTTCAGGACCAGTGCCTTAAACTGGCGCCTTAGACCGCTCGGCCAATTGACCACCATACGCAAACCACAACCCTCACGCAACAAAAATCGCTCCCACGCACACCACACACACCCAACACCCACGCATGCCACACGGACAACAAAACACCACCACGCACAACCCGCCTTGCGCCACAAAAACGCACCATCCATTGCTCTCGTCCGTACTCTTCGGCACAACGTATGACGCATTCAATGTCGCGTGTCCAGACGAACCTATTTAGCTCCACATTCCCGTCACGTCAGAACAAATCCCCACACCATCACTACACACACCCGCGTTGTCGAGGTAGGCCCTGTTCAACTTCCACAGAACTACTTCTGCCGTCGTCTTGGCCAAACCAATGAGGTCAAGTCCCAGCTCGACCAACCGCGCCGAAACATCTTTGCGACCACGTACACTGTTCGGACCGTGGGAAGCCAAGGGTGGGCCGTCCGAATCCGCAGAACAGTACTTGTGCCTGGTCAACGGACACTGCGAGAATGTCCATTTGACAAAGGTTGACAATTGGCCTGCATCGGACTCGAACCCGCACCACGTGATAGGAGTCATTCGTGGTGGCTCTGCTTCGCCGTGAACGACAGCAGTGCCGTCGGAAGCGTACGAAGACCACGGGAGGTGGAAATGCAAGGCGAGAAAGAAAGAAGAAGTTGGCCAATGTGGGATTCGAACCCACGCCCTTTCGGACCAGTGCCTTAAACTGGCGCCTTAGACCGCTCGGCCAATTGACCACCATACGCAAACCACAACCCTCACGCAACAAAAATCGCTCCCACGCACACCACACACACCCAACACCCACGCATGCCACACGGACAACAAAACACCACCACGCACAACCCGCCTTGCGCCACAAAAACGCACCATCCAACGCTCTCGTCCGTACTCTTCGGCACAACGTATGACGCATTCAATGTCGCGTGTCCAGACGAACCTATTTAGCTCCACATTCCCGTCACGTCAGAACAAATCCCCACACCATCACTACACACACCCGCGTTGTCGAGGTAGGCCCTGTTCAACTTCCACAGAACTACTTCTGCCGTCGTCTTGGCCAAACCAATGAGGTCAAGTCCCAGCTCGACCAACCGCGCCGAAACATCTTTGCGACCACGTACACTGTTCGGACCGTGGGAAGCCAAGGGAGTGGGCCGTCCGAATCCGCAGAACAGTACTTGTGCCTGGTCAACGGACACTGCGAGAATGTCCATTTGACAAAGGTTGACAATTGGCCTGCATCGGACTCGAACCCGCACCACGTGATAGGAGTCATTCGTGGTGGCTCTGCTTCGCCGTGAACGACAGCAGTGCCGTCGGAAGCGTACGGGGGAGGTGGAAATGCAAGGCGAGAAAAGAAAGAAGAAGTTGGCCAATGTGGGATTCGAACCCACGCCCTTTCGGACCAGTGCCTTAAACTGGCGCCTTAGACCGCTCGGCCAATTGACCACCATACGCAAACCACAACCCTCACGCAACAAAAATCGCTCCCACGCACACCACACACACCCAACACCCACGCATGCCACACGGACAACAAAACACCACCACGCACAACCCGCCTTGCGCCACAAAAACGCACCATCCATTGCTCTCGTCCGTACTCTTCGGCACAACGTATGACGCATTCAATGTCGCGTGTCCAGACGAACCTATTTAGCTCCACATTCCCGTCACGTCAGAACAAATCCCCACACCATCACTACACACACCCGCGTTGTCGAGGTAGGCCCTGTTCAACTTCCACAGAACTACTTCTGCCGTCGTCTTGGCCAAACCAATGAGGTCAAGTCCCAGCTCGACCAACCGCGCCGAAACATCTTTGCGACCACGTACACTGTTCGGACCGTGGGAAGCCAAGGGGTGGGCCGTCCGAATCCGCAGAACAGTACTTGTGCCTGGTCAACGGACACTGCGAGAATGTCCATTTGACAAAGGTTGACAATTGGCCTGCATCGGACTCGAACCCGCACCACGTGATAGGAGTCATTCGTGGTGGCTCTGCTTCGCCGTGAACGACAGCAGTGCCGTCGGAAGCGTACGGGGAGGTGGAAATGCAAGGCGAGAAAAGAAAGAAGAAGTTGGCCAATGTGGGATTCGAACCCACGCCCTTTCGGACCAGTGCCTTAAACTGGCGCCTTAGACCGCTCGGCCAATTGACCACCATACGCAAACCACAACCCTCACGCAACAAAAATCGCTCCCACGCACACCACACACACCCAACACCCACGCATGCCACACGGACAACAAAACACCACCACGCACAACCCGCCTTGCGCCACAAAAACGCACCATCCAACGCTCTCGTCCGTACTCTTCGGCACAACGTATGACGCATTCAATGTCGCGTGTCCAGACGAACCTATTTAGCTCCACATTCCCGTCACGTCAGAACAAATCCCCACACCATCACTACACACACCCGCGTTGTCGAGGTAGGCCCTGTTCAACTTCCACAGAACTACTTCTGCCGTCGTCTTGGCCAAACCAATGAGGTCAAGTCCCAGCTCGACCAACCGCGCCGAAACATCTTTGCGACCACGTACACTGTTCGGACCGTGGGAAGCCAAGGGGTGGGCCGTCCGAATCCGCAGAACAGTACTTGTGCCTGGTCAACGGACACTGCGAGAATGTCCATTTGACAAAGGTTGACAATTGGCCTGCATCGGACTCGAACCCGCACCACGTGATAGGAGTCATTCGTGGTGGCTCTGCTTCGCCGTGAACGACAGCAGTGCCGTCGGAAGCGTACGGGGAGGTGGAAATGCAAGGCGAGAAAAGAAAGAAGAAGTTGGCCAATGTGGGATTCGAACCCACGCCCTTTCGGACCAGTGCCTTAAACTGGCGCCTTAGACCGCTCGGCCAATTGACCACCATACGCAAACCACAACCCTCACGCAACAAAAATCGCTCCCACGCACACCACACACACCCAACACCCACGCATGCCACACGGACAACAAAACACCACCACGCACAACCCGCCTTGCGCCACAAAAACGCACCATCCAACGCTCTCGTCCGTACTCTTCGGCACAACGTATGACGCATTCAATGTCGCGTGTCCAGACGAACCTATTTAGCTCCACATTCCCGTCACGTCAGAACAAATCCCCACACCATCACTACACACACCCGCGTTGTCGAGGTAGGCCCTGTTCAACTTCCACAGAACTACTTCTGCCGTCGTCTTGGCCAAACCAATGAGGTCAAGTCCCAGCTCGACCAACCGCGCCGAAACATCTTTGCGACCACGTACACTGTTCGGACCGTGGGAAGCCAAGGGGTGGGCCGTCCGAATCCGCAGAACAGTACTTGTGCCTGGTCAACGGACACTGCGAGAATGTCCATTTGACAAAGGTTGACAATTGGCCTGCATCGGACTCGAACCCGCACCACGTGATAGGAGTCATTCGTGGTGGCTCTGCTTCGCCGTGAACGACAGCAGTGCCGTCGGAAGCGTCGAAGACCACGGGGAGGTGGAAATGCAAGGCGAGAAAAGAAAGAAGAAGTTGGCCAATGTGGGATTCGAACCCACGCCCTTTCGGACCAGTGCCTTAAACTGGCGCCTTAGACCGCTCGGCCAATTGACCACCATACGCAAACCACAACCCTCACGCAACAAAAATCGCTCCCACGCACACCACACACACCCAACACCCACGCATGCCACACGGACAACAAAACACCACCACGCACAACCCGCCTTGCGCCACAAAAACGCACCATCCAACGCTCTCGTCCGTACTCTTCGGCACAACGTATGACGCATTCAATGTCGCGTGTCCAGACGAACCTATTTAGCTCCACATTCCCGTCACGTCAGAACAAATCCCCACACCATCACTACACACACCCACGTTGTCGAGGTAGGCCCTGTTCAACTTCCACAGAACTACTTCTGCCGTCGTCTTGGCCAAACCAATGAGGTCAAGTCCCAGCTCGACCAACAGCGCCGGAACATCTTTGCGACCACGAACACGGTTCGGACCGTGGGAAGCCAAGGGGTGGGCCGTCCGAATCCGTAGAACAGTACTTGTGCCTGGTCAACGGACACTGCGAGAATGTCCATTTGACAAAGGTTGACAATTGGCCTGCATCGGACTCGAACCCGCACCACGTGATAGGAGTCATTCGTGGTGGCTCTGCTTCGCCGTGAACGACAGCAGTGCCGTCGGAAGCGTCGAAGACCACGGGGAGGTGGAAATGCAAGGCGAGAAAAGAAAGAAGAAGTTGGCCAATGTGGGATTCGAACCCACGCCCTTTCGGACCAGTGCCTTAAACTGGCGCCTTAGACCGCTCGGCCAATTGACCACCATACGCAAACCACAACCCTCACGCAACAAAAATCGCTCCCACGCACACCACACACACCCAACACCCACGCATGCCACACGGACAGCAAAACACCACCACGCAACAACCCGCCTTGCGCCACAAAAACGCACCATCCAACGCTCTCGTCCGTACTCTTCGGCACAACGTATGACGCATTCAATGTCGCGTGTCCAGACGAACCTATTTAGCTCCACATTCCCGTCACGTCAGAACAAATCCCCACACCATCACTACACACACCCACGTTGTCGAGGTAGGCCCTGTTCAACTTCCACAGAACTACTTCTGCCGTCGTCTTGGCCAAACCAATGAGGTCAAGTCCCAGCTCGACCAACAGCGCCGGAACATCTTTGCGACCACGAACACGGTTCGGACCGTGGGAAGCCAAGGGGTGGGCCGTCCGAATCCGCAGAACAGTACTTGTGCCTGGTCAACGGACACTGCGAGAATGTCCATTTGACAAAGGTTGACAATTGGCCTGCATCGGACTCGAACCCGCACCACGTGATAGGAGTCATTCGTGGTGGCTCTGCTTCGCCGTGAACGACAGCAGTGCCGTCGGAAGCGTCGAAGACCACGGGGAGGTGGAAATGCAAGGCGAGAAAAGAAAGAAGAAGTTGGCCAATGTGGGATTCGAACCCACGCCCTTTCGGACCAGTGCCTTAAACTGGCGCCTTAGACCGCTCGGCCAATTGACCACCATACGCAAACCACAACCCTCACGCAACAAAAATCGCTCCCACGCACACCACACACACCCAACACCCACGCATGCTACACGGACAGCAAAACACCACCACGCACAACCCGCCTTGCGCCACAAAAACGCACCATCCAACGCTCTCGTCCGTACTCTTCGGCACAACGTATGACGCATTCAATGTCGCGTGTCCAGACGAACCTATTTAGCTCCACATTCCCGTCACGTCAGAACAAATCCCCACACCATCACTACACACACCCACGTTGTCGAGGTAGGCCCTGTTCAACTTCCACAGAACTACTTCTGCCGTCGTCTTGGCCAAACCAATGAGGTCAAGTCCCAGCTCGACCAACAGCGCCGGAACATCTTTGCGACCACGAACACGGTTCGGACCGTGGGAAGCCAAGGGGTGGGCCGTCCGAATCCGCAGAACAGTACTTGTGCCTGGTCAACGGACACTGCGAGAATGTCCATTTGACAAAGGTTGACAATTGGCCTGCATCGGACTCGAACCCGCACCACGTGATAGGAGTCATTCGTGGTGGCTCTGCTTCGCCGTGAACGACAGCAGTGCCGTCGGAAGCGTCGAAGACCACGGGGAGGTGGAAATGCAAGGCGAGAAAAGAAAGAAGAAGTTGGCCAATGTGGGATTCGAACCCACGCCCTTTCGGACCAGTGCCTTAAACTGGCGCCTTAGACCGCTCGGCCAATTGACCACCATACGCAAACCACAACCCTCACGCAACAAAAATCGCTCCCACGCACACCACACACACCCAACACCCACGCATGCCACACGGACAACAAAACACCACCACGCACAACCCGCCTTGCGCCACAAAAACGCACCATCCAACGCTCTCGTCCGTACTCTTCGGCACAACGTATGACGCATTCAATGTCGCGTGTCCAGACGAACCTATTTAGCTCCACATTCCCGTCACGTCAGAACAAATCCCCACACCATCACTACACACACCCACGTTGTCGAGGTAGGCCCTGTTTAACTTCCACAGAACTACTTCTGCCGTCGTCTTGGCCAAACCAATGAGGTCAAGTCCCAGCTCGACCAACAGCGCCGGAACATCTTTGCGACCACGAACACGGTTCGGACCGTGGGAAGCCAAGGGGTGGGCCGTCCGAATCCGCAGAACAGTACTTGTGCCTGGTCAACGGACACTGCGAGAATGTCCATTTGACAAAGGTTGACAATTGGCCTGCATCGGACTCGAACCCGCACCACGTGATAGGAGTCATTCGTGGTGGCTCTGCTTCGCCGTGAACGACAGCAGTGCCGTCGGAAGCGTCGAAGACCACGGGGGAGGTGGAAATGCAAGGCGAGAAAAGAAAGAAGAAGTTGGCCAATGTGGGATTCGAACCCACGCCCTTTCGGACCAGTGCCTTAAACTGGCGCCTTAGACCGCTCGGCCAATTGACCACCATACGCAAACCACAACCCTCACGCAACAAAAATCGCTCCCACGCACACCACACACACCCAACACCCACGCATGCTACACGGACAACAAAACACCACCACGCACAACCCGCCTTGCGCCACAAAAACGCACCATCCAACGCTCTCGTCCGTACTCTTCGGCACAACGTATGACGCATTCAATGTCGCGTGTCCAGACGAACCTATTTAGCTCCACATTCCCGTCACGTCAGAACAAATCCCCACACCATCACTACACACACCCACGTTGTCGAGGTAGGCCCTGTTCAACTTCCACAGAACTACTTCTGCCGTCGTCTTGGCCAAACCAATGAGGTCAAGTCCCAGCTCGACCAACAGCGCCGGAACATCTTTGCGACCACGAACACGGTTCGGACCGTGGGAAGCCAAGGGTGGGCCGTCCGAATCCGCAGAACAGTACTTGTGCCTGGTCAACGGACACTGCGAGAATGTCCATTTGACAAAGGTTGACAATTGGCCTGCATCGGACTCGAACCCGCACCACGTGATAGGAGTCATTCGTGGTGGCTCTGCTTCGCCGTGAACGACAGCAGTGCCGTCGGAAGCGTCGAAGACCACGGGGAGGTGGAAATGCAAGGCGAGAAAAGAAAGAAGAAGTTGGCCAATGTGGGATTCGAACCCACGCCCTTTCGGACCAGTGCCTTAAACTGGCGCCTTAGACCGCTCGGCCAATTGACCACCATACGCAAACCACAACCCTCACGCAACAAAAATCGCTCCCACGCACACCACACACACCCAACACCCACGCATGCCACACGGACAACAAAACACCACCACGCACAACCCGCCTTGCGCCACAAAAACGCACCATCCAACGCTCTCGTCCGTACTCTTCGGCACAACGTATGACGCATTCAATGTCGCGTGTCCAGACGAACCTATTTAGCTCCACATTCCCGTCACGTCAGAACAAATCCCCACACCATCACTACACACACCCACGTTGTCGAGGTAGGCCCTGTTCAACTTCCACAGAACTACTTCTGCCGTCGTCTTGGCCAAACCAATGAGGTCAAGTCCCAGCTCGACCAACAGCGCCGGAACATCTTTGCGACCACGAACACGGTTCGGACCGTGGGAAGCCAAGGGGTGGGCCGTCCGAATCCGTAGAACAGTACTTGTGCCTGGTCAACGGACACTGCGAGAATGTCCATTTGACAAAGGTTGACAATTGGCCTGCATCGGACTCGAACCCGCACCACGTGATAGGAGTCATTCGTGGTGGCTCTGCTTCGCCGTGAACGACAGCAGTGCCGTCGGAAGCGTACGGGGAGGTGGAAATGCAAGGCGAGAAAAGAAAGAAGAAGTTGGCCAATGTGGGATTCGAACCCACGCCCTTTCGGACCAGTGCCTTAAACTGGCGCCTTAGACCGCTCGGCCAATTGACCACCATACGCAAACCACAACCCTCACGCAACAAAAATCGCTCCCACGCACACCACACACACCCAACACCCACGCATGCCACACGGACAACAAAACACCACCACGCACAACCCGCCTTGCGCCACAAAAACGCACCATCCAACGCTCTCGTCCGTACTCTTCGGCACAACGTATGACGCCTTCAATGTCGCGTGTCCAGACGAACCTATTTAGCTCCACATTCCCGTCACGTCAGAACAAATCCCCACACCATCACTACACACACCCACGTTGTCGAGGTAGGCCCTGTTCAACTTCCACAGAACTACTTCTGCCGTCGTCTTGGCCAAACCAATGAGGTCAAGTCCCAGCTCGACCAACAGCGCCGGAACATCTTTGCGACCACGAACACGGTTCGGACCGTGGGAAGCCAAGGGTGGAGCCGTCCGAATCCGCAGAACAGTACTTGTGCCTGGTCAACGGACACTGCGAGAATGTCCATTTGACAAAGGTTGACAATTGGCCTGCATCGGACTCGAACCCGCACCACGTGATAGGAGTCATTCGTGGTGGCCCTGCTTCGCCGTGAACGACAGCAGTGCCGTCGGAAGCGTACGGGGAGGTGGAAATGCAAGGCGAGAAAAGAAAGAAGAAGTTGGCCAATGTGGGATTCGAACCCACGCCCTTTCGGACCAGTGCCTTAAACTGGCGCCTTAGACCGCTCGGCCAATTGACCACCATACGCAAACCACAACCCTCACGCAACAAAAATCGCTCCCACGCACACCACACACACCCAACACCCACGCATGCCACACGGACAACAAAACACCACCACGCACAACCCGCCTTGCGCCACAAAAACGCACCATCCAACGCTCTCGTCCGTACTCTTCGGCACAACGTATGACGCATTCAATGTCGCGTGTCCAGACGAACCTATTTAGCTCCACATTCCCGTCACGTCAGAACAAATCCCCACACCATCACTACACACACCCACGTTGTCGAGGTAGGCCCTGTTCAACTTCCACAGAACTACTTCTGCCGTCGTCTTGGCCAAACCAATGAGGTCAAGTCCCAGCTCGACCAACAGCGCCGGAACATCTTTGCGACCACGAACACGGTTCGGACCGTGGGAAGCCAAGGGGTGGGCCGTCCGAATCCGCAGAACAGTACTTGTGCCTGGTCAACGGACACTGCGAGAATGTCCATTTGACAAAGGTTGACAATTGGCCTGCATCGGACTCGAACCCGCACCACGTGATAGGAGTCATTCGTGGTGGCTCTGCTTCGCCGTGAACGACAGCAGTGCCGTCGGAAGCGTACGGGGGAGGTGGAAATGCAAGGCGAGAAAAGAAAGAAGAAGTTGGCCAATGTGGGATTCGAACCCACGCCCTTTCGGACCAGTGCCTTAAACTGGCGCCTTAGACCGCTCGGCCAATTGACCACCATACGCAAACCACAACCCTCACGCAATAAAAATCGCTCCCACGCACACCACACACACCCAACACCCACGCATGCCACACGGACAACAAAACACCACCACGCACAACCCGCCTTGCGCCACAAAAACGCACCATCCAACGCTCTCGTCCGTACTCTTCGGCACAACGTATGACGCCTTCAATGTCGCGTGTCCAGACGAACCTATTTAGCTCCACATTCCCGTCACGTCAGAACAAATCCCCACACCATCACTACACACACCCACGTTGTCGAGGTAGGCCCTGTTCAACTTCCACAGAACTACTTCTGCCGTCGTCTTGGCCAAACCAATGAGGTCAAGTCCCAGCTCGACCAACAGCGCCGGAACATCTTTGCGACCACGAACACGGTTCGGACCGTGGGAAGCCAAGGGGTGGGCCATCCGAATCCGTAGAACAGTACTTGTGCCTGGTCAACGGACACTGCGAGAATGTCCATTTGACAAAGGTTGACAATTGGCCTGCATCGGACTCGAACCCGCACCACGTGATAGGAGTCATTCGTGGTGGCTCTGCTTCGCCGTGAACGACCGACAGTGGCGTCGGAAGCGTCGAAGTAGTGGTGTCAACGTTTTGGACGGAAACGTCTACAAAACGTCCTAAACTAAAACGTTTTAGTTTGCGCAAATAGTTTACTAAACGACCGTCAAAACGTCCCACAACGTACCCCCGATCAGACCTCCTTGAATGTGGCACTAGATTCTACGCCATAATACATCGTTTACTTGGTGGGCTCATTCTCACAACAATGGCGTCGTGTGAACGCGAGGAGGTCGAGGCGTTGGCGCCAGCAGCAGGGACTCTCTTTAAGATGAAGAAAGCGCTTCGTCGAGAGGTCTGGCACTTCGTCAGATTGGTAGCTGCTCCTCAGCATGCTTCAAAGGAATCTCTGACTTCAGCCCACGCAGAAGCAGCTTTTTGCCTTGAATGCTGCTCACCGATTCCCTATCGCGTTGGTTAAACCAACAAAGTTGTAGAGAACGTCGAGAAATATCACCGGGAGAAGATTGCGGAGTACAATGCGGCAAAAGCCGCAGGAAAACGTACCCAGTCCGATGACCAGGGGAGGCCGATCGAGGTGGTAAGAAAACAAAGACACTTAAAGAGGTTAGCAGGGAGAAACAACAGCAGGCCCAACAGATTGCTCGCCAAATGGGTTGCGCAGTCACAACGACCTATCAATTGTGGAGGACGCTGGATTTCGAGAATTCGTGACGTTTGTGTCAGCCGAGATTGGTGGAGTCCACGTGCAGGTGCCCGGACGAACGGATACTCGGCGAGATATCGTCAAGTTAGCGAGGGACTTTAGGACGAAACTGGAGAGCATTATTGCCAGTGATTGCCTCGACTACTCGTTAACAACCGACATTTGGACAGATAGACGCCAACGCAGCTTTATTGCCGTCACAATTCACTACCTAGACATCAACTTCGATATGGCTAACTGGACCCTCGAAGTTGAGTCTTTTCCTGGATCACACACTGGAAGTGCAATTGCTGCTCGGATTGACGATATAGTGTCTCGTTGGGGTTTACAGAAAGGAAAATATGCGGTGCTTCTAAGGGACGGCGCGTCCAATGCTGTCTTGGCCGCAGACACGCTGGGAGTATACCATTTATCTTGTTTCGCACATTCGCTGCACTTAGTGGTTGCTGGGGCTTTGATTAAGAAAAAAGGCGAGATGGGAGCCGATGATAATTCATTTGGTGGGGCTGAGCCACTTACGGAGGATGAAATTGCAGAAACGGCAGCTGTGGATGCCCTCCGTGAAAGTGTTATTGAGTCCGTGGATACTTTTATTGGGATACAGCTTAACGCAGATGAACGGGCTGCGTTGGCGAAGATTCGTACTACGGTTGGCGTTTTCCGTGCCGTCGCCGTGTATTTTCACAAGTCGCAGCTTGGTACAAATTGTCTACGCGCAATCCAGAAAGAAGATCTTACTGTTCCAGACCCACTTACCTCCGTCGTAGACTGCCCTACTCGGTGGAGTAGTTGCCTCGACATGCTCCACCGTCTGCTGGAACTCAAGCCCGCTATCGAACTGTTTTTCCTCCACTTGTTAAAGCCAGAGGGGAAGAAGGAGTTTCCACGCTTGCGCTTAAAGCGCCCGTCGGCTTCGGACTGGTTGACAATTGAATGTTTGATGGCGCTATTAGCTCCTTTTGCGCTTGCTACGAGAAGCCTTGGTGGTCAGGACTATCCTACGTTAGCCCATTCTTGAGGATGATACGGCGTGAACTGGAGAGGCCAGATATTTTCAATGAAGCCGTGGCATTGGCTAACGTCCCGGAGCTTGCTGCAGAAGTGCTTGGGCCTATGAACCGTGTACGTGGAGTTTTCAAAAGCTTTTTCAAAAGCGATTTGGAGGGCTTAACGACGAGATGATGTGGATATCCTGCCTTGATCCTCGCTTCGCAAAAATGCCTCACCTCACCCAGGATGAAAAGGTTACTGCACGCGATCAGTTTCTGCAGGCAATCACCAATGTTGCTCGAAGTGAGCAGATCCCCCGCGCGGCTGAGCAATCTCCAAACCCAATATTCATGTCACCTCCGAAAAAAGGCGAGGATCGACTGTTTCAATCTGTGTTCGGGGCCAATATGACTTCTGATGACGACGTCAATGCCACAGCTCAGGCTCCCTTGAATATCTCGGCCGCGTGTGAATCAGAGCTAGCATTATACCTGAGCCTGACAGTGGCTATAAAGCCGACGCAGAAGCCGCTTCAATGGTGGAAGGCAAACGCCCCCGCTTTCCCAACGATCTCTCGCCTTACCAGGAAGTGGCTTGGCTGCGTGGCGACATCGGTCCCCTCAGAAAGAATTTTCTCGACAAGTGGTAACACGGTTACCGCCAAACGATGCTCATTGGCGCCCACAATGGTTCGAGACTTGGTGTTCCTTGCGGAGAACAAAGACTTGGCCCAGTAATCCGCCGTATAATGGCTAGCAGATCAAGCTGTTGCACTCGTAGCCAGACTGGGTTCGACGCATTTGCGAGGTTCCAGTTTTATCCCTAAGACTCTGTCTAAATATTGAGCATTGCTGCTAACTTGCATTCAATCAAGCCACAGAATCTTATCATGTTGTCGCGCTAGTCACCCATTCTCCATATCCACCAAGTAAGAACTTTGAAACACCATGTGCACTTCAACGCCGATTCCTTCCATCGTCAGATCCAAACCCCTTCCAACACTTTTACGGATTCACGTACTCAAGCGGGTGCAGCGTCTTCTAGAGGTATTATGATACCGGTGAGCATCTTCGTACTTGATCGTGATACAAAGAGCAATGTAGCGCAGCGGGTGCAGCGCCTCTGCAAAGTCTCTCAGGTCGTAGTCGCTGTCGCTAGCGCCGCTCTACTCGTCTCCGCTCTGTCCGTCTTCGACGTATCCCTCCTCGTAGCTAAGCTCCGACGCCGACAGGAACGTGGTCTTGGAGCACATGTCCACCATAGACTGGAGAGGCTGTTCTTGCAGGGGGTTGTCGGCGCCGTGAGCTGTGGGATGGTGGCCTTGGGCGACGAGTCGGTGGCGGTGGGCGTGCTGCAGGTACTGGTATCGATGGAAAGCGTCGGGATGAGGCACAATAAAGTCGAGGGCTGCACGTTCAGCAGAGTGTTGTCCGGTTTCGGGAAGGCGCACGACACACATATTTAAGAGATCAGTGGCTCCACTCACCACCTCAGCACCGCTCAGACGCCCAAAAGAAGTTCTTGCATGCCCACGACTTGATGCATTTAGCGCGGCACAGCGCGCTCGAACTTACAAGGCGAAAGTCGAGAAGGTAGATTGCCTAGCAGACCACACGGTACTTGTTTGGAAGGACGGGAGGCGACAAGATGACCAGAGGCGTCTTAGCGGCATCCCCGGCCGCGCGATTTGTTTTTACTAATGCTTTATTAAAAAATCTAAATTTTGTTATGAGTTCGTTATGAGTACGTTTCTAAACTAAAACGTCCAGGGCATAGACGTAGACATTTTGGACCGTCAGTTGTGAAAATGTTGGCGGGGTGGAGGGGTGTGTGTGTGTGTGTGTGGAAAGGCGAGAAAAGAAAGAAGAAGTTGGCCAATGTGGGATTCGAACCCACGCCCTTTCGGACCAGTGCCTTAAACTGGCGCCTTAGACCGCTCGGCCAATTGACCACCATACGCAAACCACAACCCTCACGCAACAAAAATCGCTCCCACGCACACCACACACACCCAACACCCACGCATGCCACACGGACAACAAAACACCACCACGCACAACCCGCCTTGCGCCACAAAAACGCACCATCCAACGCTCTCGTCCGTACTCTTCGGCACAACGTATGACGCATTCAATGTCGCGTGTCCAGACGAACCTATTTAGCTCCACATTCCCGTCACGTCAGAACAAATCCCCACACCATCACTACACACACCCGCGTTGTCGAGGTAGGCCCTGTTCAACTTCCACAGGACTACTTCTGCCGTCGTCTTGGCCAAACCAATGAGGTCAAGTCCCAGCTCGACCAACCGCGCCGAAAACATCTTTGCGACCACGTACACTGTTCGGACCGTGGGAAGCCAAGGGGTGGGCCGTCCGAATCCGCAGAACAGTACTTGTGCCTGGTCAACGGACACTGCGAGAATGTCCATTTGACAAAGGTTGACAATTGGCCTGCATCGGACTCGAACCCGCACCACGTGATAGGAGTCATTCGTGGTGGCTCTGCTTCGCCGTGAACGACAGCAGTGCCGTCGGAAGCGTCAAAGACCACGGGGGAGGTGGAAATGCAAGGCGAGAAAAGAAAGAAGAAGTTGGCCAATGTGGGATTCGAACCCACGCCCTTTCGGACCAGTGCCTTAAACTGGCGCCTTAGACCGCTCGGCCAATTGACCACCATACGCAAACCACAACCCTCACGCAACAAAAATCGCTCCCACGCACACCACGCACACCCAACACCCACGCATGCCACACGGACAACAAAACACCACCACGCACAACCCGCCTTGCGCCACAAAAACGCACCATCCAACGCTCTCGTCCGTACTCTTCGGCACAACGTATGACGCCTTCAATGTCGCGTGTCCAGACGAACCTATTTAGCTCCACATTCCCGTCACGTCAGAACAAATCCCCACACCATCACTACACACACCCGCGTTGTCGAGGTAGGCCCTGTTCAACTTCCACAGGACTACTTCTGCCGTCGTCTTGGCCAAACCAATGAGGTCAAGTCCCAGCTCGACCAACCGCGCCGAAAACATCTTTGCGACCACGTACACTGTTCGGACCGTGGGAAGCCAAGGGTGGGCCGTCCGAATCCGCAGAACAGTACTTGTGCCTGGTCAACGGACACTGCGAGAATGTCCATTTGACAAAGGTTGACAATTGGCCTGCATCGGACTCGAACCCGCACCACGTGATAGGAGTCATTCGTGGTGGCTCTGCTTCGCCGTGAACGACAGCAGTGCCGTCGGAAGCGTCAAAGACCACGGGGAGGTGGAAATGCAAGGCGAGAAAAGAAAGAAGAAGTTGGCCAATGTGGGATTCGAACCCACGCCCTTTCGGACCAGTGCCTTAAACTGGCGCCTTAGACCGCTCGGCCAATTGACCACCATACGCAAACCACAACCCTCACGCAACAAAAATCGCTCCCACGCACACCACGCACACCCAACACCCACGCATGCCACACGGACAACAAAACACCACCACGCACAACCCGCCTTGCGCCACAAAAACGCACCATCCAACGCTCTCGTCCGTACTCTTCGGCACAACGTATGACGCCTTCAATGTCGCGTGTCCAGACGAACCTATTTAGCTCCACATTCCCGTCACGTCAGAACAAATCCCCACACCATCACTACACACACCCGCGTTGTCGAGGTAGGCCCTGTTCAACTTCCACAGAACTACTTCTGCCGTCGTCTTGGCCAAACCAATGAGGTCAAGTCCCAGCTCGACCAACCGCGCCGAAACATCTTTGCGACCACGTACACTGTTCGGACCGTGGGAAGCCAAGGGGTGGGCCGTCCGAATCCGCAGAACAGTACTTGTGCCTGGTCAACGGACACTGCGAGAATGTCCATTTGACAAAGGTTGACAATTGGCCTGCATCGGACTCGAACCCGCACCACGTGATAGGAGTCATTCGTGGTGGCTCTGCTTCGCCGTGAACGACAGCAGTGCCGTCGGAAGCGTCAAAGACCACGGGGAGGTGGAAATGCAAGGCGAGAAAAGAAAGAAGAAGTTGGCCAATGTGGGATTCGAACCCACGCCCTTTCGGACCAGTGCCTTAAACTGGCGCCTTAGACCGCTCGGCCAATTGACCACCATACGCAAACCACAACCCTCACGCAACAAAAATCGCTCCCACGCACACCACACACACCCAACACCCACGCATGCCACACGGACAACAAAACACCACCACGCACAACCCGCCTTGCGCCACAAAAACGCACCATCCAACGCTCTCGTCCGTACTCTTCGGCACAACGTATGACGCCTTCAATGTCGCGTGTCCAGACGAACCTATTTAGCTCCACATTCCCGTCACGTCAGAACAAATCCCCACACCATCACTACACACACCCGCGTTGTCGAGGTAGGCCCTGTTCAACTTCCACAGAACTACTTCTGCCGTCGTCTTGGCCAAACCAATGAGGTCAAGTCCCAGCTCGACCAACCGCGCCGAAACATCTTTGCGACCACGTACACTGTTCGGACCGTGGGAAGCCAAGGGGTGGGCCGTCCGAATCCGCAGAACAGTACTTGTGCCTGGTCAACGGACACTGCGAGAATGTCCATTTGACAAAGGTTGACAATTGGCCTGCATCGGACTCGAACCCGCACCACGTGATAGGAGTCATTCGTGGTGGCTCTGCTTCGCCGTGAACGACAGCAGTGCCGTCGGAAGCGTCAAAGACCACGGGGGAGGTGGAAATGCAAGGCGAGAAAAGAAAGAAGAAGTTGGCCAATGTGGGATTCGAACCCACGCCCTTTCGGACCAGTGCCTTAAACTGGCGCCTTAGACCGCTCGGCCAATTGACCACCATACGCAAACCACAACCCTCACGCAACAAAAATCGCTCCCACGCACACCACGCACACCCAACACCCACGCATGCCACACGGACAACAAAACACCACCACGCACAACCCGCCTTGCGCCACAAAAACGCACCATCCAACGCTCTCGTCCGTACTCTTCGGCACAACGTATGACGCCTTCAATGTCGCGTGTCCAGACGAACCTATTTAGCTCCACATTCCCGTCACGTCAGAACAAATCCCCACACCATCACTACACACACCCGCGTTGTCGAGGTAGGCCCTGTTCAACTTCCACAGAACTACTTCTGCCGTCGTCTTGGCCAAACCAATGAGGTCAAGTCCCAGCTCGACCAACCGCGCCGAAACATCTTTGCGACCACGTACACTGTTCGGACCGTGGGAAGCCAAGGGGTGGGCCGTCCGAATCCGCAGAACAGTACTTGTGCCTGGTCAACGGACACTGCGAGAATGTCCATTTGACAAAGGTTGACAATTGGCCTGCATCGGACTCGAACCCGCACCACGTGATAGGAGTCATTCGTGGTGGCTCTGCTTCGCCGTGAACGACAGCAGTGCCGTCGGAAGCGTCAAAGACCACGGGGGAGGTGGAAATGCAAGGCGAGAAAAGAAAGAAGAAGTTGGCCAATGTGGGATTCGAACCCACGCCCTTTCGGACCAGTGCCTTAAACTGGCGCCTTAGACCGCTCGGCCAATTGACCACCATACGCAAACCACAACCCTCACGCAACAAAAATCGCTCCCACGCACACCACACACACCCAACACCCACGCATGCCACACGGACAACAAAACACCACCACGCACAACCCGCCTTGCGCCACAAAAACGCACCATCCAACGCTCTCGTCCGTACTCTTCGGCACAACGTATGACGCCTTCAATGTCGCGTGTCCAGACGAACCTATTTAGCTCCACATTCCCGTCACGTCAGAACAAATCCCCACACCATCACTACACACACCCGCGTTGTCGAGGTAGGCCCTGTTCAACTTCCACAGGACTACTTCTGCCGTCGTCTTGGCCAAACCAATGAGGTCAAGTCCCAGCTCGACCAACCGCGCCGAAACATCTTTGCGACCACGTACACTGTTCGGACCGTGGGAAGCCAAGGGGTGGGCCGTCCGAATCCGCAGAACAGTACTTGTGCCTGGTCAACGGACACTGCGAGAATGTCCATTTGACAAAGGTTGACAATTGGCCTGCATCGGACTCGAACCCGCACCACGTGATAGGAGTCATTCGTGGTGGCTCTGCTTCGCCGTGAACGACAGCAGTGCCGTCGGAAGCGTCAAAGACCACGGGGGAGGTGGAAATGCAAGGCGAGAAAAGAAAGAAGAAGTTGGCCAATGTGGGATTCGAACCCACGCCCTTTCGGACCAGTGCCTTAAACTGGCGCCTTAGACCGCTCGGCCAATTGACCACCATACGCAAACCACAACCCTCACGCAATAAAAATCGCTCCCACGCACACCACACACACCCAACACCCACGCATGCCACACGGACAACAAAACACCACCACGCACAACCCGCCTTGCGCCACAAAAACGCACCATCCAACGCTCTCGTCCGTACTCTTCGGCACAACGTATGACGCCTTCAATGTCGCGTGTCCAGACGAACCTATTTAGCTCCACATTCCCGTCACGTCAGAACAAATCCCCACACCATCACTACACACACCCGCGTTGTCGAGGTAGGCCCTGTTCAACTTCCACAGGACTACTTCTGCCGTCGTCTTGGCCAAACCAATGAGGTCAAGTCCCAGCTCGACCAACCGCGCCGAAACATCTTTGCGACCACGTACACTGTTCGGACCGTGGGAAGCCAAGGGGTGGGCCGTCCGAATCCGCAGAACAGTACTTGTGCCTGGTCAACGGACACTGCGAGAATGTCCATTTGACAAAGGTTGACAATTGGCCTGCATCGGACTCGAACCCGCACCACGTGATAGGAGTCATTCGTGGTGGCTCTGCTTCGCCGTGAACGACAGCAGTGCCGTCGGAAGCGTCAAAGACCACGGGGGAGGTGGAAATGCAAGGCGAGAAAAGAAAGAAGAAGTTGGCCAATGTGGGATTCGAACCCACGCCCTTTCGGACCAGTGCCTTAAACTGGCGCCTTAGACCGCTCGGCCAATTGACCACCATACGCAAACCACAACCCTCACGCAACAAAAATCGCTCCCACGCACACCACACACACCCAACACCCACGCATGCCACACGGACAACAAAACACCACCACGCACAACCCGCCTTGCGCCACAAAAACGCACCATCCAACGCTCTCGTCCGTACTCTTCGGCACAACGTATGACGCCTTCAATGTCGCGTGTCCAGACGAACCTATCGAGCTCCACATTCCCGTCACGTCAGAACAAACCCCCACACCATGACTACACACACCCACGTTGTCGAGGTAGGCCCTGTTCAACTTCCACAGGACTACTTCTGCCGTCGTTTTGGCCAAACCAATGAGGTCAAGTCCCAGCTCGACCAACCGCGCCGAAACATCTTTGCGACCACGTACACTGTTCGGACCGTGGGAAGCCAAGGGGTGGGCCGTCCGAATCCGCAGAACAGTACTTGTGCCTGGTCAACGGACACTGCGAGAATGTCCATTTGACAAAGGTTGACAATTGGCCTGCATCGGACTCGAACCCGCACCACGTGATAGGAGTCATTCGTGGTGGCTCTGCTTCGCCGTGAACGACAGCAGTGCCGTCGGAAGCGTCAAAGACCACGGGGGAGGTGGAAATGCAAGGCGAGAAAAGAAAGAAGAAGTTGGCCAATGTGGGATTCGAACCCACGCCCTTTCGGACCAGTGCCTTAAACTGGCGCCTTAGACCGCTCGGCCAAATGACCACCATACGCAAACCACAACCCTCACGCAACAAAAATCGCTCCCACGCACACCACACACACCCAACACCCACGCATGCCACACGGACAACAAAACACCACCACGCACAACCCGCCTTGCGCCACAAAAACGCACCATCCAACGCTCTCGTCCGTACTCTTCGGCACAACGTATGACGCCTTCAATGTCGCGTGTCCAGACGAACCTATCGAGCTCCACATTCCCGTCACGTCAGAACAAACCCCCACACCATGACTACACACACCCACGTTGTCGAGGTAGGCCCTGTTCAACTTCCACAGGACTACTTCTGCCGTCGTTTTGGCCAAACCAATGAGGTCAAGTCCCAGCTCGACCAACCGCGCCGAAACATCTTTGCGACCACGTACACATTTCGGACTGTTCGGACCGTGGGAAGCCAAGGTGGGCCGTACGAATCCGTAGAACAGTACTTGTGCCTGGTCAACGGACACTGCGAGAATGTCCATTTGACAAAGGTTGACAATTGGCCTGCATCGGACTCGAACCCGCACCACGTGATAGGAGTCATTCGTGGTGGCCCTGCTTCGCCGTGAACGACAGCAGTGCCGTCGGAAGCGTACGGGGGAGGTGGAAATGCAAGGCGAGAAAAGAAAGAAGAAGTTGGCCAATGTGGGATTCGAACCCACGCCCTTTCGGACCAGTGCCTTAAACTGGCGCCTTAGACCGCTCGGCCAATTGACCACCATACGCAAACCACAACCCTCACGCAACAAAAATCGCTCCCACGCACACCACACACACCCAACACCCACGCATGCCACACGGACAACAAAACACCACCACGCACAACCCGCCTTGCGCCACAAAAACGCACCATCCAACGCTCTCGTCCGTACTCTTCGGCACAACGTATGACGCCTTCAATGTCGCGTGTCCAGACGAACCTATTTAGCTCCACATTCCCGTCACGTCAGAACAAATCCCCACACCATCACTACACACACCCACGTTGTCGAGGTAGGCCCTGTTCAACTTCCACAGAACTACTTCTGCCGTCGTCTTGGCCAAACCAATGAGGTCAAGTCCCAGCTCGACCAACAGCGCCGGAACATCTTTGCGACCACGAACACGGTTCGGACCGTGGGAAGCCAAGGGGTGGGCCGTCCGAATCCGCAGAACAGTACTTGTGCCTGGTCAACGGACACTGCGAGAATGTCCATTTGACAAAGGTTGACAATTGGCCTGCATCGGACTCGAACCCGCACCACGTGATAGGAGTCATTCGTGGTGGCTCTGCTTCGCCGTGAACGACAGCAGTGCCGTCGGAAGCGTCAAAGACCACGGGGAGGTGGAAATGCAAGGCGAGAAAAGAAAGAAGAAGTTGGCCAATGTGGGATTCGAACCCACGCCCTTTCGGACCAGTGCCTTAAACTGGCGCCTTAGACCGCTCGGCCAATTGACCACCATACGCAAACCACAACCCTCACGCAACAAAAATCGCTCCCACGCACACCACACACACCCAACACCCACGCATGCCACACGGACAACAAAACACCACCACGCACAACCCGCCTTGCGCCACAAAAACGCACCATCCAACGCTCTCGTCCGTACTCTTCGGCACAACGTATGACGCCTTCAATGTCGCGTGTCCAGACGAACCTATCGAGCTCCACATTCCCGTCACGTCAGAACAAACCCCCACACCATGACTACACACACCCACGTTGTCGAGGTAGGCCCTGTTCAACTTCCACAGGACTACTTCTGCCGTCGTTTTGGCCAAACCAATGAGGTCAAGTCCCAGCTCGACCAACCGCGCCGAAACATCTTTGCGACCACGTACACATTTCGGACTGTTCGGACCGTGGGAAGCCAAGGGGTGGGCCGTACGAATCCGTAGAACAGTACTTGTGCCTGGTCAACGGACACTGCGAGAATGTCCATTTGACAAAGGTTGACAATTGGCCTGCATCGGACTCGAACCCGCACCACGTGATAGGAGTCATTCGTGGTGGCCCTGCTTCGCCGTGAACGACAGCAGTGCCGTCGGAAGCGTACGGGGGAGGTGGAAATGCAAGGCGAGAAAAGAAAGAAGAAGTTGGCCAATGTGGGATTCGAACCCACGCCCTTTCGGACCAGTGCCTTAAACTGGCGCCTTAGACCGCTCGGCCAATTGACCACCATACGCAAACCACAACCCTCACGCAACAAAAATCGCTCCCACGCACACCACACACACCCAACACCCACGCATGCCACACGGACAACAAAACACCACCACGCACAACCCGCCTTGCGCCACAAAAACGCACCATCCAACGCTCTCGTCCGTACTCTTCGGCACAACGTATGACGCCTTCAATGTCGCGTGTCCAGACGAACCTATTTAGCTCCACATTCCCGTCACGTCAGAACAAATCCCCACACCATCACTACACACACCCGCGTTGTCGAGGTAGGCCCTGTTCAACTTCCACAGGACTACTTCTGCCGTCGTCTTGGCCAAACCAATGAGGTCAAGTCCCAGCTCGACCAACCGCGCCGAAACATCTTTGCGACCACGTACACGGTTCAGACCGTGGGAAGCCAAGGGGTGGGCCGTCCGAATCCGCAGAACAATACTTGTGCCTTGTCAACGGACACTGCGAGAATGTCCATTTGACAAAGGTTGACAATTGGCCTGCATCGGACTCGAACCCGCACCACGTGATAGGAGTCATTCGTGGTGGCCCTGCTTCGCCGTGAACGACAGCAGTGCCGTCGGAAGCGTACGGGGAGGTGGAAATGCAAGGCGAGAAAAGAAAGAAGAAGTTGGCCAATGTGGGATTCGAACCCACGCCCTTTCGGACCAGTGCCTTAAACTGGCGCCTTAGACCGCTCGGCCAATTGACCACCATACGCAAACCACAACCCTCACGCAACAAAAATCGCTCCCACGCACACCACACACACCCAACACCCACGCATGCCACACGGACAACAAAACACCACCACGCACAACCCGCCTTGCGCCACAAAAACGCACCATCCAACGCTCTCGTCCGTACTCTTCGGCACAACGTATGACGCCTTCAATGTCGCGTGTCCAGACGAACCTATTTAGCTCCACATTCCCGTCACGTCAGAACAAATCCCCACACCATCACTACACACACCCGCGTTGTCGAGGTAGGCCCTGTTCAACTTCCACAGGACTACTTCTGCCGTCGTCTTGGCCAAACCAATGAGGTCAAGTCCCAGCTCGACCAACCGCGCCGAAACATCTTTGCGACCACGTACACGGTTCAGACCGTGGGAAGCCAAGGGGTGGGCCGTCCGAATCCGCAGAACAATACTTGTGCCTTGTCAACGGACACTGCGAGAATGTCCATTTGACAAAGGTTGACAATTGGCCTGCATCGGACTCGAACCCGCACCACGTGATAGGAGTCATTCGTGGTGGCCCTGCTTCGCCGTGAACGACAGCAGTGCCGTCGGAAGCGTACGGGGAGGTGGAAATGCAAGGCGAGAAAAGAAAGAAGAAGTTGGCCAATGTGGGATTCGAACCCACGCCCTTTCGGACCAGTGCCTTAAACTGGCGCCTTAGACCGCTCGGCCAATTGACCACCATACGCAAACCACAACCCTCACGCAACAAAAATCGCTCCCACGCACACCACACACACCCAACACCCACGCATGCCACACGGACAACAAAACACCACCACGCACAACCCGCCTTGCGCCACAAAAACGCACCATCCAACGCTCTCGTCCGTACTCTTCGGCACAACGTATGACGCCTTCAATGTCGCGTGTCCAGACGAACCTATTTAGCTCCACATTCCCGTCACGTCAGAACAAATCCCCACACCATCACTACACACACCCACGTTGTCGAGGTAGGCCCTGTTCAACTTCCACAGGACTACTTCTGCCGTCGTCTTGGCCAAACCAATGAGGTCAAGTCCCAGCTCGACCAACCGCGCCGAAAACATCTTTGCGACCACGTACACTGTTCGGACCGTGGGAAGCCAAGGGGTGGGCCGTCCGAATCCGCAGAACAGTACTTGTGCCTGGTCAACGGACACTGCGAGAATGTCCATTTGACAAAGGTTGACAATTGGCCTGCATCGGACTCGAACCCGCACCACGTGATAGGAGTCATTCGTGGTGGCTCTGCTTCGCCGTGAACGACAGCAGTGCCGTCGGAAGCGTCAAAGACCACGGGGAGGTGGAAATGCAAGGCGAGAAAAGAAAGAAGAAGTTGGCCAATGTGGGATTCGAACCCACGCCCTTTCGGACCAGTGCCTTAAACTGGCGCCTTAGACCGCTCGGCCAATTGACCACCATACGCAAACCACAACCCTCACGCAACAAAAATCGCTCCCACGCACACCACACACACCCAACACCCACGCATGCCACACGGACAACAAAACACCACCACGCACAACCCGCCTTGCGCCACAAAAACGCACCATCCAACGCTCTCGTCCGTACTCTTCGGCACAACGTATGACGCCTTCAATGTCGCGTGTCCAGACGAACCTATTTAGCTCCACATTCCCGTCACGTCAGAACAAATCCCCACACCATCACTACACACACCCACGTTGTCGAGGTAGGCCCTGTTCAACTTCCACAGAACTACTTCTGCCGTCGTCTTGGCCAAACCAATGAGGTCAAGTCCCAGCTCGACCAACAGCGCCGGAACATCTTTGCGACCACGAACACGGTTCGGACCGTGGGAAGCCAAGGGGTGGGCCGTCCGAATCCGTAGAACAGTACTTGTGCCTGGTCAACGGGCACTGCGAGAATGTCCATTTGACAAAGGTTGACAATTGGCCTGCATCGGACTCGAACCCGCACCACGTGATAGGAGTCATTCGTGGTGGCCCTGCTTCGCCGTGAACGACAGCAGTGCCGTCGGAAGCGTACGGGGGAGGTGGAAATGCAAGGCGAGAAAAGAAAGAAGAAGTTGGCCAATGTGGGATTCGAACCCACGCCCTTTCGGACCAGTGCCTTAAACTGGCGCCTTAGACCGCTCGGCCAATTGACCACCATACGCAAACCACAACCCTCACGCAACAAAAATCGCTCCCACGCACACCACACACACCCAACACCCACGCATGCCACACGGACAACAAAACACCACCACGCACAACCCGCCTTGCGCCACAAAAACGCACCATCCAACGCTCTCGTCCGTACTCTTCGGCACAACGTATGACGCCTTCAATGTCGCGTGTCCAGACGAACCTATTTAGCTCCACATTCCCGTCACGTCAGAACAAATCCCCACACCATCACTACACACACCCGCGTTGTCGAGGTAGGCCCTGTTCAACTTCCACAGGACTACTTATGCCGTCGTCTTGGCCAAACCAATGAGGTCAAGTCCCAGCTCGACCAACCGCGCCGAAACATCTTTGCGACCACGTACACGGTTCAGACCGTGGGAAGCCAAGGGTGGGCCGTCCGAATCCGCAGAACAATACTTGTGCCTTGTCAACGGACACTGCGAGAATGTCCATTTGACAAAGGTTGACAATTGGCCTGCATCGGACTCGAACCCGCACCACGTGATAGGAGTCATTCGTGGTGGCCCTGCTTCGCCGTGAACGACAGCAGTGCCGTCGGAAGCGTACGGGGAGGTGGAAATGCAAGGCGAGAAAAGAAAGAAGAAGTTGGCCAATGTGGGATTCGAACCCACGCCCTTTCGGACCAGTGCCTTAAACTGGCGCCTTAGACCGCTCGGCCAATTGACCACCATACGCAAACCACAACCCTCACGCAACAAAAATCGCTCCCACGCACACCACACACACCCAACACCCACGCATGCCACACGGACAACAAAACACCACCACGCACAACCCGCCTTGCGCCACAAAAACGCACCATCCAACGCTCTCGTCCGTACTCTTCGGCACAACGTATGACGCCTTCAATGTCGCGTGTCCAGACGAACCTATTTAGCTCCACATTCCCGTCACGTCAGAACAAATCCCCACACCATCACTACACACACCCGCGTTGTCGAGGTAGGCCCTGTTCAACTTCCACAGGACTACTTCTGCCGTCGTCTTGGCCAAACCAATGAGGTCAAGTCCCAGCTCGACCAACCGCGCCGAAACATCTTTGCGACCACGTACACGGTTCAGACCGTGGGAAGCCAAGGGGTGGGCCGTCCGAATCCGCAGAACAATACTTGTGCCTTGTCAACGGACACTGCGAGAATGTCCATTTGACAAAGGTTGACAATTGGCCTGCATCGGACTCGAACCCGCACCACGTGATAGGAGTCATTCGTGGTGGCCCTGCTTCGCCGTGAACGACAGCAGTGCCGTCGGAAGCGTACGGGGGAGGTGGAAATGCAAGGCGAGAAAAGAAAGAAGAAGTTGGCCAATGTGGGATTCGAACCCACGCCCTTTCGGACCAGTGCCTTAAACTGGCGCCTTAGACCGCTCGGCCAATTGACCACCATACGCAAACCACAACCCTCACGCAACAAAAATCGCTCCCACGCACACCACACACACCCAACACCCACGCATGCCACACGGACAACAAAACACCACCACGCACAACCCGCCTTGCGCCACAAAAACGCACCATCCAACGCTCTCGTCCGTACTCTTCGGCACAACGTATGACGCCTTCAATGTCGCGTGTCCAGACGAACCTATTTAGCTCCACATTCCCGTCACGTCAGAACAAATCCCCACACCATCACTACACACACCCGCGTTGTCGAGGTAGGCCCTGTTCAACTTCCACAGAACTACTTCTGCCGTCGTCTTGGCCAAACCAATGAGGTCAAGTCCCAGCTCGACCAACAGCGCCGGAACATCTTTGCGACCACGAACACGGTTCGGACCGTGGGAAGCCAAGGGGTGGGCCGTCCGAATCCGTAGAACAGTACTTGTGCCTGGTCAACGGGCACTGCGAGAATGTCCATTTGACAAAGGTTGACAATTGGCCTGCATCGGACTCGAACCCGCACCACGTGATAGGAGTCATTCGTGGTGGCCCTGCTTCGCCGTGAACGACAGCAGTGCCGTCGGAAGCGTACGGGGGAGGTGGAAATGCAAGGCGAGAAAAGAAAGAAGAAGTTGGCCAATGTGGGATTCGAACCCACGCCCTTTCGGACCAGTGCCTTAAACTGGCGCCTTAGACCGCTCGGCCAATTGACCACCATACGCAAACCACAACCCTCACGCAACAAAAATCGCTCCCACGCACACCACACACACCCAACACCCACGCATGCCACACGGACAACAAAACACCACCACGCACAACCCGCCTTGCGCCACAAAAACGCACCATCCAACGCTCTCGTCCGTACTCTTCGGCACAACGTATGACGCCTTCAATGTCGCGTGTCCAGACGAACCTATTTAGCTCCACATTCCCGTCACGTCAGAACAAATCCCCACACCATCACTACACACACCCGCGTTGTCGAGGTAGGCCCTGTTCAACTTCCACAGGACTACTTATGCCGTCGTCTTGGCCAAACCAATGAGGTCAAGTCCCAGCTCGACCAACCGCGCCGAAACATCTTTGCGACCACGTACACGGTTCAGACCGTGGGAAGCCAAGGGGTGGGCCGTCCGAATCCGCAGAACAATACTTGTGCCTTGTCAACGGACACTGCGAGAATGTCCATTTGACAAAGGTTGACAATTGGCCTGCATCGGACTCGAACCCGCACCACGTGATAGGAGTCATTCGTGGTGGCCCTGCTTCGCCGTGAACGACAGCAGTGCCGTCGGAAGCGTACGGGGGAGGTGGAAATGCAAGGCGAGAAAAGAAAGAAGAAGTTGGCCAATGTGGGATTCGAACCCACGCCCTTTCGGACCAGTGCCTTAAACTGGCGCCTTAGACCGCTCGGCCAATTGACCACCATACGCAAACCACAACCCTCACGCAACAAAAATCGCTCCCACGCACACCACACACACCCAACACCCACGCATGCCACACGGACAACAAAACACCACCACGCACAACCCGCCTTGCGCCACAAAAACGCACCATCCAACGCTCTCGTCCGTACTCTTCGGCACAACGTATGACGCCTTCAATGTCGCGTGTCCAGACGAACCTATTTAGCTCCACATTCCCGTCACGTCAGAACAAATCCCCACACCATCACTACACACACCCACGTTGTCGAGGTAGGCCCTGTTCAACTTCCACAGAACTACTTCTGCCGTCGTCTTGGCCAAACCAATGAGGTCAAGTCCCAGCTCGACCAACAGCGCCGGAACATCTTTGCGACCACGAACACGGTTCGGACCGTGGGAAGCCAAGGGGTGGGCCGTCCGAATCCGTAGAACAGTACTTGTGCCTGGTCAACGGGCACTGCGAGAATGTCCATTTGACAAAGGTTGACAATTGGCCTGCATCGGACTCGAACCCGCACCACGTGATAGGAGTCATTCGTGGTGGCCCTGCTTCGCCGTGAACGACAGCAGTGCCGTCGGAAGCGTACGGGGAGGTGGAAATGCAAGGCGAGAAAAGAAAGAAGAAGTTGGCCAATGTGGGATTCGAACCCACGCCCTTTCGGACCAGTGCCTTAAACTGGCGCCTTAGACCGCTCGGCCAATTGACCACCATACGCAAACCACAACCCTCACGCAACAAAAATCGCTCCCACGCACACCACACACACCCAACACCCACGCATGCCACACGGACAACAAAACACCACCACGCACAACCCGCCTTGCGCCACAAAAACGCACCATCCAACGCTCTCGTCCGTACTCTTCGGCACAACGTATGACGCCTTCAATGTCGCGTGTCCAGACGAACCTATTTAGCTCCACATTCCCGTCACGTCAGAACAAATCCCCACACCATCACTACACACACCCGCGTTGTCGAGGTAGGCCCTGTTCAACTTCCACAGGACTACTTATGCCGTCGTCTTGGCCAAACCAATGAGGTCAAGTCCCAGCTCGACCAACCGCGCCGAAACATCTTTGCGACCACGTACACGGTTCAGACCGTGGGAAGCCAAGGGGTGGGCCGTCCGAATCCGCAGAACAATACTTGTGCCTTGTCAACGGACACTGCGAGAATGTCCATTTGACAAAGGTTGACAATTGGCCTGCATCGGACTCGAACCCGCACCACGTGATAGGAGTCATTCGTGGTGGCCCTGCTTCGCCGTGAACGACAGCAGTGCCGTCGGAAGCGTACGGGGAGGTGGAAATGCAAGGCGAGAAAAGAAAGAAGAAGTTGGCCAATGTGGGATTCGAACCCACGCCCTTTCGGACCAGTGCCTTAAACTGGCGCCTTAGACCGCTCGGCCAATTGACCACCATACGCAAACCACAACCCTCACGCAACAAAAATCGCTCCCACGCACACCACACACACCCAACACCCACGCATGCCACACGGACAACAAAACACCACCACGCACAACCCGCCTTGCGCCACAAAAACGCACCATCCAACGCTCTCGTCCGTACTCTTCGGCACAACGTATGACGCCTTCAATGTCGCGTGTCCAGACGAACCTATTTAGCTCCACATTCCCGTCACGTCAGAACAAATCCCCACACCATCACTACACACACCCGCGTTGTCGAGGTAGGCCCTGTTCAACTTCCACAGGACTACTTCTGCCGTCGTCTTGGCCAAACCAATGAGGTCAAGTCCCAGCTCGACCAACCGCGCCGAAACATCTTTGCGACCACGTACACTGTTCGGACCGTGGGAAGCCAAGGGTGGGCCGTCCGAATCCGTAGAACAGTACTTGTGCCTGGTCAACGGACACTGCGAGAATGTCCATTTGACAAAGGTTGACAATTGGCCTGCATCGGACTCGAACCCGCACCACGTGATAGGAGTCATTCGTGGTGGCTCTGCTTCGCCGTGAACGACAGCAGTGCCGTCGGAAGCGTCAAAGACCACGGGGGAGGTGGAAATGCAAGGCGAGAAAAGAAAGAAGAAGTTGGCCAATGTGGGATTCGAACCCACGCCCTTTCGGACCAGTGCCTTAAACTGGCGCCTTAGACCGCTCGGCCAATTGACCACCATACGCAAACCACAACCCTCACGCAACAAAAATCGCTCCCACGCACACCACACACACCCAACACCCACGCATGCCACACGGACAACAAAACACCACCACGCACAACCCGCCTTGCGCCACAAAAACGCACCATCCAACGTTCTCGTCCGTACTCTTCGGCACAACGTATGACGCCTTCAATGTCGCGTGTCCAGACGAACCTATTTAGCTCCACATTCCCGTCACGTCAGAACAAATCCCCACACCATCACTACACACACCCGCGTTGTCGAGGTAGGCCCTGTTCAACTTCCACAGGACTACTTCTGCCGTCGTCTTGGCCAAACCAATGAGGTCAAGTCCCAGCTCGACCAACCGCGCCGAAACATCTTTGCGACCACGTACACTGTTCGGACCGTGGGAAGCCAAGGGGTGGGCCGTCCGAATCCGTAGAACAGTACTTGTGCCTGGTCAACGGACACTGCGAGAATGTCCATTTGACAAAGGTTGACAATTGGCCTGCATCGGACTCGAACCCGCACCACGTGATAGGAGTCATTCATGGTGGCTCTGCTTCGCCGTGAACGACCGACAGTGGCGTCGGAAGCGTCGAAGTAGTGGTGTCAACGTTTTGGACGGAAACGTCTACAAAACGTCCTAAACTAAAACGTTTTAGTTTGCGCAAATAGTTTACTAAACGACCGTCAAAACGTCCCACAACGTACCCCCGATCAGACCTCCTTGAATGTGGCACTAGATTCTACGCCATAATACATCGTTTACTTGGTGGGCTCATTCTCACAACAATGGCGTCGTGTGAACGCGAGGAGGTCGAGGCGTTGGCGCCAGCAGCAGGGACTCTCTTTAAGATGAAGAAAGCGCTTCGTCGAGAGGTCTGGCACTTCGTCAGATTGGTAGCTGCTCCTCAGCATGCTTCAAAGGAATCTCTGACTTCAGCCCACGCAGAAGCAGCTTTTTGCCTTGAATGCTGCTCACCGATTCCCTATCGCGTTGGTTAAACCAACAAAGTTGTAGAGAACGTCGAGAAATATCACCGGGAGAAGATTGCGGAGTACAATGCGGCAAAAGCCGCAGGAAAACGTACCCAGTCCGATGACCAGGGGGAGGCCGATCGAGGTGGTAAGAAAACAAAGACACTTAAAGAGGTTAGCAGGGAGAAACAACAGCAGGCCCAACAGATTGCTCGCCAAATGGGTTGCGCAGTCACAACGACCTATCAATTGTGGAGGACGCTGGATTTCGAGAATTCGTGACGTTTGTGTCAGCCGAGATTGGTGGAGTCCACGTGCAGGTGCCCGGACGAACGGATACTCGGCGAGATATCGTCAAGTTAGCGAGGGACTTTAGGACGAAACTGGAGAGCATTATTGCCAGTGATTGCCTCGACTACTCGTTAACAACCGACATTTGGACAGATAGACGCCAACGCAGCTTTATTGCCGTCACAATTCACTACCTAGACATCAACTTCGATATGGCTAACTGGACCCTCGAAGTTGAGTTTTTTTCCTGGATCTCACACTGGAAGTGCAATTGCTGCTCGGATTGACGATATAGTGTCTCGTTGGGGTTTACAGAAAGGAAAATATGCGGTGCTTCTAAGGGACGGCGCGTCCAATGCTGTCTTGGCCGCAGACACGCTGGGAGTATACCATTTATCTTGTTTCGCACATTCGCTGCACTTAGTGGTTGCTGGGGCTTTGATTAAGAAAAAAGGCGAGATGGGAGCCGATGATAATTCATTTGGTGGGGCTGAGCCACTTACGGAGGATGAAATTGCAGAAACGGCAGCTGTGGATGCCCTCCGTGAAAGTGTTATTGAGTCCGTGGATACTTTTATTGGGATACAGCTTAACGCAGATGAACGGGCTGCGTTGGCGAAGATTCGTACTACGGTTGGCGTTTTCCGTGCCGTCGCCGTGTATTTTCACAAGTCGCAGCTTGGTACAAATTGTCTACGCGCAATCCAGAAAGAAGATCTTACTGTTCCAGACCCACTTACCTCCGTCGTAGACTGCCCTACTCGGTGGAGTAGTTGCCTCGACATGCTCCACCGTCTGCTGGAACTCAAGCCCGCTATCGAACTGTTTTTCCTCCACTTGTTAAAGCCAGAGGGGAAGAAGGAGTTTCCACGCTTGCGCTTAAAGCGCCCGTCGGCTTCGGACTGGTTGACAATTGAATGTTTGATGGCGCTATTAGCTCCTTTTGCGCTTGCTACGAGAAGCCTTGGTGGTCAGGACTATCCTACGTTAGCCCATTCTTGAGGATGATACGGCGTGAACTGGAGAGGCCAGATATTTTCAATGAAGCCGTGGCATTGGCTAACGTCCCGGAGCTTGCTGCAGAAGTGCTTGGGCCTATGAACCGTGTACGTGGAGCTTTCAAAAAGCTTTTTCAAAAGCGATTTGGAGGGCTTAACGACGAGATGATGTGGATATCCTGCCTTGATCCTCGCTTCGCAAAAATGCCTCACCTCACCCAGGATGAAAAGGTTACTGCACGCGATCAGTTTCTGCAGGCAATCACCAATGTTGCTCGAAGTGAGCAGATCCCCGCGCGGCTGAGCAATCTCCAAACCCAATATTCATGTCACCTCCGAAAAAAGGCGAGGATCGACTGTTTCAATCTGTGTTCGGGGCCAATATGACTTCTGATGACGACGTCAATGCCACAGCTCAGGCTCCCTTGAATATCTCGGCCGCGTGTGAATCAGAGCTAGCATTATACCTGAGCCTGACAGTGGCTATAAAGCCGACGCAGAAGCCGCTTCAATGGTGGAAGGCAAACGCCCCCGCTTTCCCAACGATCTCTCGCCTTACCAGGAAGTGGCTTGGCTGCGTGGCGACATCGGTCCCCTCAGAAAGAATTTTCTCGACAAGTGGTAACACGGTTACCGCCAAACGATGCTCATTGGCGCCCACAATGGTTCGAGACTTGGTGTTCCTTGCGGAGAACAAAGACTTGGCCCAGTAATCCGCCGTATAATGGCTAGCAGATCAAGCTGTTGCACTCGTAGCCAGACTGGGTTCGACGCATTTGCGAGGTTCCAGTTTTATCCCTAAGACTCTGTCTAAATATTGAGCATTGCTGCTAACTTGCATTCAATCAAGCCACAGAATCTTATCATGTTGTCGCGCTAGTCACCCATTCTCCATATCCACCAAGTAAGAACTTTGAAACACCATGTGCACTTCAACTCCGATTCCTTCCATCGTCAGATCCAAACCCCTTCCAACACTTTTACGGATTCACGTACTCAAGCGGGTGCAGCGTCTTCTAGAGGTATTATGATACCGGTGAGCATCTTCGTACTTGATCGTGATACAAAGAGCAATGTAGCGCAGCGGGTGCAGCGCCTCTGCAAAGTCTCTCAGGTCGTAGTCGCTGTCGCTAGCGCCGCTCTACTCGTCTCCGCTCTGTCCGTCTTCGACGTATCCCTCCTCGTAGCTAAGCTCCGACGCCGACAGGAACGTGGTCTTGGAGCACATGTCCACCATAGACTGGAGAGGCTGTTCTTGCAGGGGGTTGTCGGCGCCGTGAGCTGTGGGATGGTGGCCTTGGGCGACGAGTCGGTGGCGGTGGGCGTGCTGCAGGTACTGGTATCGATGGAAAGCGTCGGGATGAGGCACAATAAAGTCGAGGGCTGCACGTTCAGCAGAGTGTTGTCCGGTTTCGGGAAGGCGCACGACACACATATTTAAGAGATCAGTGGCTCCACTCACCACCTCAGCACCGCTCAGACGCCCAAAAGAAGTTCTTGCATGCCCACGACTTGATGCATTTAGCGCGGCACAGCGCGCTCGAACTTACAAGGCGAAAGTCGAGAAGGTAGATTGCCTAGCAGACCACACGGTACTTGTTTGGAAGGACGGGAGGCGACAAGATGACCAGAGGCGTCTTAGCGGCATCCCCGGCCGCGCGATTTGTTTTTACTAATGCTTTATTAAAAAATCTAAATTTTGTTATGAGTTCGTTATGAGTACGTTTCTAAACTAAAACGTCCAGGGCATAGACGTAGACATTTTGGACCGTCAGTTGTGAAAATGTTGGCGGGGTGGAGGGGGAGGGGTGTGTGTGTGTGTGGAAAGGCGAGAAAAGAAAGAAGAAGTTGGCCAATGTGGGATTCGAACCCACGCCCTTTCGGACCAGTGCCTTAAACTGGCGCCTTAGACCGCTCGGCCAATTGACCACCATACGCAAACCACAACCCTCACGCAACAAAAATCGCTCCCACGCACACCACACACACCCAACACCCACGCATGCCACACGGACAACAAAACACCACCACGCACAACCCGCCTTGCGCCACGAAAACGCACCATCCAACGCTCTCGTCCGTACTCTTCGGCACAACGTATGACGCCTTCAATGTCGCGTGTCCAGACGAACCTATTTAGCTCCACATTCCCGTCACGTCAGAACAAATCCCCACACCATCACTACACACACCCGCGTTGTCGAGGTAGGCCCTGTTCAACTTCCACAGGACTACTTCTGCCGTCGTCTTGGCCAAACCAATGAGGTCAAGTCCCAGCTCGACCAACCGCGCCGAAACATCTTTGCGACCACGTACACTGTTCGGACCGTGGGAAGCCAAGGGGTGGGCCGTCCGAATCCGTAGAACAGTACTTGTGCCTGGTCAACGGACACTGCGAGAATGTCCATTTGACAAAGGTTGACAATTGGCCTGCATCGGACTCGAACCCGCACCACGTGATAGGAGTCATTCGTGGTGGCTCTGCTTCGCCGTGAACGACCGACAGTGGCGTCGGAAGCGTCGAAGTAGTGGTGTCAACGTTTTGGACGGAACCGTCTACAAAACGTCCTAAACTAAAACGTTTTAGTTTGCGCAAATAGTTTACTAAACGACCGTCAAAACGTCCCACAACGTACCCCCGATCAGACCTCCTTGAATGTGGCACTAGATTCTACGCCATAATACATCGTTTACTTGGTGGGCTCATTCTCACAACAATGGCGTCGTGTGAACGCGAGGAGGTCGAGGCGTTGGCGCCAGCAGCAGGGACTCTCTTTAAGATGAAGAAAGCGCTTCGTCGAGAGGTCTGGCACTTCGTCAGATTGGTAGCTGCTCCTCAGCATGCTTCAAAGGAATCTCTGACTTCAGCCCACGCAGAAGCAGCTTTTTGCCTTGAATGCTGCTCACCGATTCCCTATCGCGTTGGTTAAACCAACAAAGTTGTAGAGAACGTCGAGAAATATCACCGGGAGAAGATTGCGGAGTACAATGCGGCAAAAGCCGCAGGAAAACGTACCCAGTCCGATGACCAGGGGAGGCCGATCGAGGTGGTAAGAAAACAAAGACACTTAAAGAGGTTAGCAGGGAGAAACAACAGCAGGCCCAACAGATTGCTCGCCAAATGGGTTGCGCAGTCACAACGACCTATCAATTGTGGAGGACGCTGGATTTCGAGAATTCGTGACGTTTGTGTCAGCCGAGATTGGTGGAGTCCACGTGCAGGTGCCCGGACGAACGGATACTCGGCGAGATATCGTCAAGTTAGCGAGGGACTTTAGGACGAAACTGGAGAGCATTATTGCCAGTGATTGCCTCGACTACTCGTTAACAACCGACATTTGGACAGATAGACGCCAACGCAGCTTTATTGCCGTCACAATTCACTACCTAGACATCAACTTCGATATGGCTAACTGGACCCTCGAAGTTGAGTTTTTTTCCTGGATCTCACACTGGAAGTGCAATTGCTGCTCGGATTGACGATATAGTGTCTCGTTGGGGTTTACAGAAAGGAAAATATGCGGTGCTTCTAAGGGACGGCGCGTCCAATGCTGTCTTGGCCGCAGACACGCTGGGAGTATACCATTTATCTTGTTTCGCACATTCGCTGCACTTAGTGGTTGCTGGGGCTTTGATTAAGAAAAAAAGGCGAGATGGGAGCCGATGATAATTCATTTGGTGGGGCTGAGCCACTTACGGAGGATGAAATTGCAGAAACGGCAGCTGTGGATGCCCTCCGTGAAAGTGTTATTGAGTCCGTGGATACTTTTATTGGGATACAGCTTAACGCAGATGAACGGGCTGCGTTGGCGAAGATTCGTACTACGGTTGGCGTTTTCCGTGCCGTCGCCGTGTATTTTCACAAGTCGCAGCTTGGTACAAATTGTCTACGCGCAATCCAGAAAGAAGATCTTACTGTTCCAGACCCACTTACCTCCGTCGTAGACTGCCCTACTCGGTGGAGTAGTTGCCTCGACATGCTCCACCGTCTGCTGGAACTCAAGCCCGCTATCGAACTGTTTTTCCTCCACTTGTTAAAGCCAGAGGGGAAGAAGGAGTTTCCACGCTTGCGCTTAAAGCGCCCGTCGGCTTCGGACTGGTTGACAATTGAATGTTTGATGGCGCTATTAGCTCCTTTTGCGCTTGCTACGAGAAGCCTTGGTGGTCAGGACTATCCTACGTTAGCCCATTCTTGAGGATGATACGGCGTGAACTGGAGAGGCCAGATATTTTCAATGAAGCCGTGGCATTGGCTAACGTCCCGGAGCTTGCTGCAGAAGTGCTTGGGCCTATGAACCGTGTACGTGGAGCTTTCAAAAAGCTTTTTCAAAAGCGATTTGGAGGGCTTAACGACGAGATGATGTGGATATCCTGCCTTGATCCTCGCTTCGCAAAAATGCCTCACCTCACCCAGGATGAAAAGGTTACTGCACGCGATCAGTTTCTGCAGGCAATCACCAATGTTGCTCGAAGTGAGCAGATCCCCCGCGCGGCTGAGCAATCTCCAAACCCAATATTCATGTCACCTCCGAAAAAAGGCGAGGATCGACTGTTTCAATCTGTGTTCGGGGCCAATATGACTTCTGATGACGACGTCAATGCCACAGCTCAGGCTCCCTTGAATATCTCGGCCGCGTGTGAATCAGAGCTAGCATTATACCTGAGCCTGACAGTGGCTATAAAGCCGACGCAGAAGCCGCTTCAATGGTGGAAGGCAAACGCCCCCGCTTTCCCAACGATCTCTCGCCTTACCAGGAAGTGGCTTGGCTGCGTGGCGACATCGGTCCCCTCAGAAAGAATTTTCTCGACAAGTGGTAACACGGTTACCGCCAAACGATGCTCATTGGCGCCCACAATGGTTCGAGACTTGGTGTTCCTTGCGGAGAACAAAGACTTGGCCCAGTAATCCGCCGTATAATGGCTAGCAGATCAAGCTGTTGCACTCGTAGCCAGACTGGGTTCGACGCATTTGCGAGGTTCCAGTTTTATCCCTAAGACTCTGTCTAAATATTGAGCATTGCTGCTAACTTGCATTCAATCAAGCCACAGAATCTTATCATGTTGTCGCGCTAGTCACCCATTCTCCATATCCACCAAGTAAGAACTTTGAAACACCATGTGCACTTCAACTCCGATTCCTTCCATCGTCAGATCCAAACCCCTTCCAACACTTTTACGGATTCACGTACTCAAGCGGGTGCAGCGTCTTCTAGAGGTATTATGATACCGGTGAGCATCTTCGTACTTGATCGTGATACAAAGAGCAATGTAGCGCAGCGGGTGCAGCGCCTCTGCAAAGTCTCTCAGGTCGTAGTCGCTGTCGCTAGCGCCGCTCTACTCGTCTCCGCTCTGTCCGTCTTCGACGTATCCCTCCTCGTAGCTAAGCTCCGACGCCGACAGGAACGTGGTCTTGGAGCACATGTCCACCATAGACTGGAGAGGCTGTTCTTGCAGGGGGTTGTCGGCGCCGTGAGCTGTGGGATGGTGGCCTTGGGCGACGAGTCGGTGGCGGTGGGCGTGCTGCAGGTACTGGTATCGATGGAAAGCGTCGGGATGAGGCACAATAAAGTCGAGGGCTGCACGTTCAGCAGAGTGTTGTCCGGTTTCGGGAAGGCGCACGACACACATATTTAAGAGATCAGTGGCTCCACTCACCACCTCAGCACCGCTCAGACGCCCAAAAGAAGTTCTTGCATGCCCACGACTTGATGCATTTAGCGCGGCACAGCGCGCTCGAACTTACAAGGCGAAAGTCGAGAAGGTAGATTGCCTAGCAGACCACACGGTACTTGTTTGGAAGGACGGGAGGCGACAAGATGACCAGAGGCGTCTTAGCGGCATCCCCGGCCGCGCGATTTGTTTTTACTAATGCTTTATTAAAAAATCTAAATTTTGTTATGAGTTCGTTATGAGTACGTTTCTAAACTAAAACGTCCAGGGCATAGACGTAGACATTTTGGACCGTCAGTTGTGAAAATGTTGGCGGGGTGGAGGGGAGGTGTGTGTGTGTGTGTGGAAAGGCGAGAAAAGAAAGAAGAAGTTGGCCAATGTGGGATTCGAACCCACGCCCTTTCGGACCAGTGCCTTAAACTGGCGCCTTAGACCGCTCGGCCAATTGACCACCATACGCAAACCACAACCCTCACGCAACAAAAATCGCTCCCACGCACACCACACACACCCAACACCCACGCATGCCACACGGACAACAAAACACCACCACGCACAACCCGCCTTGCGCCACAAAAACGCACCATCCAACGCTCTCGTCCGTACTCTTCGGCACAACGTATGACGCCTTCAATGTCGCGTGTCCAGACGAACCTATTTAGCTCCACATTCCCGTCACGTCAGAACAAATCCCCACACCATCACTACACACACCCGCGTTGTCGAGGTAGGCCCTGTTCAACTTCCACAGGACTACTTCTGCCGTCGTCTTGGCCAAACCAATGAGGTCAAGTCCCAGCTCGACCAACCGCGCCGAAACATCTTTGCGACCACGTACACTGTTCGGACCGTGGGAAGCCAAGGGGTGGGCCGTCCGAATCCGTAGAACAGTACTTGTGCCTGGTCAACGGACACTGCGAGAATGTCCATTTGACAAAGGTTGACAATTGGCCTGCATCGGACTCGAACCCGCACCACGTGATAGGAGTCATTCGTGGTGGCTCTGCTTCGCCGTGAACGACCGACAGTGGCGTCGGAAGCGTCGAAGTAGTGGTGTCAACGTTTTGGACGGAACCGTCTACAAAACGTCCTAAACTAAAACGTTTTAGTTTGCGCAAATAGTTTACTAAACGACCGTCAAAACGTCCCACAACGTACCCCCGATCAGACCTCCTTGAATGTGGCACTAGATTCTACGCCATAATACATCGTTTACTTGGTGGGCTCATTCTCACAACAATGGCGTCGTGTGAACGCGAGGAGGTCGAGGCGTTGGCGCCAGCAGCAGGGACTCTCTTTAAGATGAAGAAAGCGCTTCGTCAAGAGGTCTGGCACTTCGTCAGATTGGTAGCTGCTCCTCAGCATGCTTCAAAGGAATCTCTGACTTCAGCCCACGCAGAAGCAGCTTTTTGCCTTGAATGCTGCTCACCGATTCCCTATCGCGTTGGTTAAACCAACAAAGTTGTAGAGAACGTCGAGAAATATCACCGGGAGAAGATTGCGGAGTACAATGCGGCAAAAGCCGCAGGAAAACGTACCCAGTCCGATGACCAGGGGAGGCCGATCGAGGTGGTAAGAAAACAAAGACACTTAAAGAGGTTAGCAGGGAGAAACAACAGCAGGCCCAACAGATTGCTCGCCAAATGGGTTGCGCAGTCACAACGACCTATCAATTGTGGAGGACGCTGGATTTCGAGAATTCGTGACGTTTGTGTCAGCCGAGATTGGTGGAGTCCACGTGCAGGTGCCCGGACGAACGGATACTCGGCGAGATATCGTCAAGTTAGCGAGGGACTTTAGGACGAAACTGGAGAGCATTATTGCCAGTGATTGCCTCGACTACTCGTTAACAACCGACATTTGGACAGATAGACGCCAACGCAGCTTTATTGCCGTCACAATTCACTACCTAGACATCAACTTCGATATGGCTAACTGGACCCTCGAAGTTGAGTTTTTTTCCTGGATCTCACACTGAAAGTGCAATTGCTGCTCGGATTGACGATATAGTGTCTCGTTGGGGTTTACAGAAAGGAAAATATGCGGTGCTTCTAAGGGACGGCGCGTCCAATGCTGTCTTGGCCGCAGACACGCTGGGAGTATACCATTTATCTTGTTTCGCACATTCGCTGCACTTAGTGGTTGCTGGGGCTTTGATTAAGAAAAAAAGGCGAGATGGGAGCCGATGATAATTCATTTGGTGGGGCTGAGCCACTTACGGAGGATGAAATTGCAGAAACGGCAGCTGTGGATGCCCTCCGTGAAAGTGTTATTGAGTCCGTGGATACTTTTATTGGGATACAGCTTAACGCAGATGAACGGGCTGCGTTGGCGAAGATTCGTACTACGGTTGGCGTTTTCCGTGCCGTCGCCGTGTATTTTCACAAGTCGCAGCTTGGTACAAATTGTCTACGCGCAATCCAGAAAGAAGATCTTACTGTTTTAGACCCACTTACCTCCGTCGTAGACTGCCCTACTCGGTGGAGTAGTTGCCTCGACATGCTCCACCGTCTGCTGGAACTCAAGCCCGCTATCGAACTGTTTTTCCTCCACTTGTTAAAGCCAGAGGGGAAGAAGGAGTTTCCACGCTTGCGCTTAAAGCGCCCGTCGGCTTCGGACTGGTTGACAATTGAATGTTTGATGGCGCTATTAGCTCCTTTTGCGCTTGCTACGAGAAGCCTTGGTGGTCAGGACTATCCTACGTTAGCCCATTCTTGAGGATGATACGGCGTGAACTGGAGAGGCCAGATATTTTCAATGAAGCCGTGGCATTGGCTAACGTCCCGGAGCTTGCTGCAGAAGTGCTTGGGCCTATGAACCGTGTACGTGGAGCTTTCAAAAAGCTTTTTCAAAAGCGATTTGGAGGGCTTAACGACGAGATGATGTGGATATCCTGCCTTGATCCTCGCTTCGCAAAAATGCCTCACCTCACCCAGGATGAAAAGGTTACTGCACGCGATCAGTTTCTGCAGGCAATCACCAATGTTGCTCGAAGTGAGCAGATCCCCCGCGCGGCTGAGCAATCTCCAAACCCAATATTCATGTCACCTCCGAAAAAAGGCGAGGATCGACTGTTTCAATCTGTGTTCGGGGCCAATATGACTTCTGATGACGACGTCAATGCCACAGCTCAGGCTCCCTTGAATATCTCGGCCGCGTGTGAATCAGAGCTAGCATTATACCTGAGCCTGACAGTGGCTATAAAGCCGACGCAGAAGCCGCTTCAATGGTGGAAGGCAAACGCCCCCGCTTTCCCAACGATCTCTCGCCTTACCAGGAAGTGGCTTGGCTGCGTGGCGACATCGGTCCCCTCAGAAAGAATTTTCTCGACAAGTGGTAACACGGTTACCGCCAAACGATGCTCATTGGCGCCCACAATGGTTCGAGACTTGGTGTTCCTTGCGGAGAACAAAGACTTGGCCCAGTAATCCGCCGTATAATGGCTAGCAGATCAAGCTGTTGCACTCGTAGCCAGACTGGGTTCGACGCATTTGCGAGGTTCCAGTTTTATCCCTAAGACTCTGTCTAAATATTGAGCATTGCTGCTAACTTGCATTCAATCAAGCCACAGAATCTTATCATGTTGTCGCGCTAGTCACCCATTCTCCATATCCACCAAGTAAGAACTTTGAAACACCATGTGCACTTCAACTCCGATTCCTTCCATCGTCAGATCCAAACCCCTTCCAACACTTTTACGGATTCACGTACTCAAGCGGGTGCAGCGTCTTCTAGAGGTATTATGATACCGGTGAGCATCTTCGTACTTGATCGTGATACAAAGAGCAATGTAGCGCAGCGGGTGCAGCGCCTCTGCAAAGTCTCTCAGGTCGTAGTCGCTGTCGCTAGCGCCGCTCTACTCGTCTCCGCTCTGTCCGTCTTCGACGTATCCCTCCTCGTAGCTAAGCTCCGACGCCGACAGGAACGTGGTCTTGGAGCACATGTCCACCATAGACTGGAGAGGCTGTTCTTGCAGGGGGTTGTCGGCGCCGTGAGCTGTGGGATGGTGGCCTTGGGCGACGAGTCGGTGGCGGTGGGCGTGCTGCAGGTACTGGTATCGATGGAAAGCGTCGGGATGAGGCACAATAAAGTCGAGGGCTGCACGTTCAGCAGAGTGTTGTCCGGTTTCGGGAAGGCGCACGACACACATATTTAAGAGATCAGTGGCTCCACTCACCACCTCAGCACCGCTCAGACGCCCAAAAGAAGTTCTTGCATGCCCACGACTTGATGCATTTAGCGCGGCACAGCGCGCTCGAACTTACAAGGCGAAAGTCGAGAAGGTAGATTGCCTAGCAGACCACACGGTACTTGTTTGGAAGGACGGGAGGCGACAAGATGACCAGAGGCGTCTTAGCGGCATCCCCGGCCGCGCGATTTGTTTTTACTAATGCTTTATTAAAAAATCTAAATTTTGTTATGAGTTCGTTATGAGTACGTTTCTAAACTAAAACGTCCAGGGCATAGACGTAGACATTTTGGACCGTCAGTTGTGAAAATGTTGGCGGGGTGGAGGGGGAGGGGTGTGTGTGTGTGTGGAAAGGCGAGAAAAGAAAGAAGAAGTTGGCCAATGTGGGATTCGAACCCACGCCCTTTCGGACCAGTGCCTTAAACTGGCGCCTTAGACCGCTCGGCCAATTGACCACCATACGCAAACCACAACCCTCACGCAACAAAAATCGCTCCCACGCACACCACACACACCCAACACCCACGCATGCCACACGGACAACAAAACACCACCACGCACAACCCGCCTTGCGCCACAAAAACGCACCATCCAACGCTCTCGTCCGTACTCGTCGGCACAACGTATGACGCCTTCAATGTCGCGTGTCCAGACGAACCTATTTAGCTCCACATTCCCGTCACGTCAAAACAATCCCCCACACCATGACTACACACACCCGCGTTGTTGAGGTAGGCCCTGTTCAACTTCCGCAGGACTACTTCTGCCGTCGTTTTGGCAAACCAATTGAGTAACTTAAAATCAGTTGCAATCAATATTATTTGTACGACAATGACATTTTTCCTGGTACATGTAGCGTGAAAGTAGGATTTTGACTAATGGAAGATGTCGATAGTGTTCAGAATTGCAGATTTGAAAAAGAAGTGGCCGGAGACCTATCCCAGTCACGCATAACCCTAGTTTTAGGTTGCACTATTAAAAGCAACACCTTTTCAACTGGCAAAAACATCAATACGTCATAATGTAAATTCAAAATGACGCAGGCGTATAAAACTGATATTATATTGACATCGCTAATGACAGGGTATTATCAAGGAAAGTGTTTCATGGCGGGAGCGTTCCTCCATTAACCCGCTCCGCGCTCCCGTGGCCTTAACACATTCTCCAGTTCTCTCTCCCCCTCCAGAAGCAAGCTGGGTTGCATGCCTGTAGGTCACTAAGGGGCTGTTTCATTCAAGAATAAGTAAGGAATAGCAGTTGTCGATGTAGCAATTCAAATGAAACGCATTCGGAATATCTTGGTATAGAAATTGATATCACTTTGTGAAGGGACTTAATTCAGTGGCCAAACTGATCACTTTGGACAAACGGGGGTAGACAAGGAGCTAAACGCCGACTACAGACGGCGCTCCTGCGCGCAGCAAGGCTCACAAAGACCACACAAACGCAGACAGAAGCATCCCGTTGCTGGGTTCACCGAGTTTAGGCGCTTCATCAGGCGTATTCACCGGCCTACTGCTATTTGTATACTCCCCTAAGTTCCTGTATGTTCCGATTGGCCTGGATCTGTGCTGCGAAGCTGTATTGCACGCTGTGCTGACCTTAGGTAATGTC
>JAFEIO010000027.1:0-55000 GCA_030324255.1 Phytophthora capsici | reverse complement strand
TCAGTACCAACTTTCGGAATAACAACGCCATCAACAACTACAACCGCCGAACACACTCACATCATACCACACACATACACACACTCAGACAAACATACACACACCATCGAACACCTTACAACGACGCTCACAAGCTTGCAACAGTTGAAACGATTCCATACAAACCATCCTACTCTCGAGCCCGATACACCGATAAATACCAGCTTTTAACGTCACTGCTGTGGTCTCCGTGATGCTTACAGAGTGCCGCTGTCGGGCCTCAGGGTTCGGGACCTCGCCCGGCTTCACACGGACGCTATCCACGTGGCAGATACGGCTGTGCGCGGGCGACGCCAGCTGGAGAGCTTGTGCTGGTCAACCTCCACAAATTCTCAAGCTATCGTCGACGGAAGCCGCGGCGGGGGTGACAAATGCGTACACGCGTGCCGGAGGCAGCAGACATAAGGCCGGACCCTCTTACTGTAATGGGCCTCCCCAGTTACATATGCATATAGGTAGACATATATATATAGGTCTACATACATAGTAGGTACAAAAGCACGCGGCTAGCGCGTGCTGTGTTGTCGCTCTCTGATTGGACAAAAGGTGCAACATTACGGCCAATCAGGAGTCGACCTGCATTTGAGTGGCTCACATGAGGCCAGGGTTTCCGCCCCGAACCCAAAATAAATCAGAGTCTATTTTACTAAGAGTTAAGTCTATCTTGGTCTATTTACGAGCTTCCTCATTGCTACGTGTAAGCTAGTAACGGTAAAGACATAGCCCGTTACACCTGGTAGCACTTCGTAGTCCTTCCAACAACCTGACCAAGACCCAAGCCAAGATGCAGCACGTCATGACACCCGGTAATGCCGGAACGACCATGGAGCACGACAACTTCCCCCACCTCACTCGTGTCGAGTGGGAAGCTCTCCACCGCCTCGCGGCGGTGTCCGGGCAAGTCGTCGTAGCGTCGCTGCTTAGCGCGGCGTCTCCAGACCAGCAACGTCTGGCCGCTCAAGAGTTCATGGAACGAGAGCTCGCTGAAGCCAAACAGCGAGGACAGACTCCCTCACGCTCCAAGAACGATGCCGTCAAGATGGAAACCTCGACGTACTCCGGTACCGGCCCAGACCGCCTACCGTTGAATCGATGGTTTCGGGAAATCGACATCGCCATCGCCTCGAGGCTGATCGAGGCGCCGTCGGCGAAGGTGAACTTCCTTCTCTCCCGGCTGTCCGGGAAAGCCAAAGAGTGGGCCCTCGGTAAGCTCGTCGTAGATGCACAAGCGTTCCCCACTCTGGACACGCTCCAGAGCGATCTACGCCTGGCTTTCGAGCCGCCTCAAGATGAGTCACGTATTCGTGCTCAATTCTTCGCGCTCAAGCAAGGCAAGATGTCAATGCGAGACTATGTTCAGAAGACCCGACACCTTGCTTCGTGCATTATCACAAACCCGATCGACATGGCATCACAAGTCCATGTCTTCGTCTTCGGCATGCGAGAGGGCATGACGCGCTACAGTCTCACCCGCGCTGAGCCTGACACTCTGGAGAAGGCGTTCGCTCTCGCGCTTCGCGAGGATTATGTGGTATCATCGTCGTACGCTCGCTCGACGCCGGTGCCCGACTCGGCGAACGTACCCGAGCCGATGGAGATAGACGCCATTGAAGCATCGGCTACCCGGCGCTGGTCCAATCAGACTACCTCTAGTGGAGGCAGAGCACCACGTCCACTGACGTGTTTTCGTTGCCGGAAGCTGGGTCATCGCGCGGCCGTTTGCCGCGCGCCAGCTCCTGTCGCCGCGAATGCTGTGGCTGCGAGTGTCGACAACCCGAGTCAGGTCGCCCAATCAAAAAACGACCTGGGCCAGTAGGTGCGGGGCGCCCTACTGGCTGGAATGGGGGTCCGGGTCCACCGGTGGCGACCCAGCCTCTCAGCCCTTGTGTGCAATACGCACACTTTAATGCCACCACTGCTAGCGACGATTCAAGGCTGATCATCTTGAATCTCCACGTCGCCGGCGCCCAGCGCCCGCTGCGAGCGCTCCTCGATTCGGGAGCGACGAATAACGTTTTCCGTGAGTCGTGCTTGTCGGTGCTACCCTCGGCGATCTCAGTCGTCGAGGGTCCTGGTGTGGTTGTCGTGAAACTCGCGGATGGAAAATCACACCGCGTTCCGCGGCGCGAGCTCCACCTGCCGTACAGATTCGATGGCTTCTCCAGCCGGGATGACTTCCTGGTGATCTCGATGAACTATGCCTTCGATTGTATCCTCGGGATGCCGTGGCTCGCACGTTACCAACCTGAAATCGACTGGTTGGCTCGTTCAGTTCGGCGCCGACACAACTTCGATGTCAGCGAGGTGTTCACGCACTTGCTGGTATCGCCACTAAATTGGCCACACGTCACCGTCGTGGATCGATCATCCACGACGCGGACCGTACACAGAGTGAGCGATGGCCCTCTCTGTACGACGTGTGCTGTGCTGTTGGATGCACCAGCTGAGTCCTCTTCGCGCGTGTGCGAAGAGTCCGCAAAGGCGGTCGAGCATGAGTTCCCGTCGATCAATGAGATGGCAGTCGAGCATGAGTTCCTGCCCCAGCATGAGACGGCGGTCGAGCGTGGGTTCCCGTCGAGTTACGAGACGGCAGTCGAGCATGGGTTCCTGCCACAACACGAGACGACGGTCGAGCAGGGGCTCCCATCCAACGTCGAGAAAGCGGTCGAGCCCGTGTCGCTCCCGTCTCCCGATGTCAAACGCGATCGCGCGGCGTATCCGCGTGTTGTCGGTGCTGATGACTATGGTCTCTCGCACCTGGAGGAGGGTGATACATCGTCCGACTCAGCCTCCAGCGACGGCCCCACCCTCTCCGCGCACACGCGCGGTGAACACAAGAAGAAGAAGAAACGCCGCCGTCGTTTGAGAGCACTACGTTCTACGGCAGACGCTCCGTCCACGACGGAGTCGCTTTGTGTGATGGAATACGTGGATGGTGCTCCTCATCGACAGCGCACAATTGAAGTGGCGAACCCGCCACGCGACGCGCCTTCGCTGACACGTCTCCCAGGCCTGTCCTGGAAGCATTTCCTCCGCGATCTCAAAAATGGCGAGATTGAGCAAGTCTGCCTCATCACCGCGCATGACGAGGAGGTTCATGCTGTCAGTGACCACGGAGGCCTCCCCCGACCCAAACGCGCCGAACCGAAGTCGGCGCGTGAAGAACGATTCGCTGCTCAGTCCTGGGAGTCGCTGAAAGCGTCTTCGAACCCGGTGTATGATCTCGCCCGTGAATACGAGGATATTTTCCCTGACAAGATCCCGGCAGAGCTGCCTGCGGACCGCGGAGTGCGCCACGAGATCGACCTTGCGCCAGGAACGAAGTACTGCGTGACGCGGCAGTGGCCACTGCCGCGAGATCAAGTCAAAGCCATCGACGAATTCTTTGAGAGTCGTCGCCAGGCCGGGCATGTTCGTGAGAGCGTCTCGCCACACTCGAGCCCCACCTTCTGTGTCAAGAAGGCGACTGGTGGATGGCGTATTGTTCACGCCTTTAACAAGCTGAACGATGCTACCATCCCAGCTCAGACCCCGATCCCACGCAAGGATATGATCCTTGACTCCATGTCAGGCAGCGTAGTCTACAGCGCTATCGACCTGACGGACGGGTTCTACCAGATCTTGATGAGGTCAGAGGACGTTCCTCTCACGGCTGTGAGTACTCCCAGCGGAATGCTCTGGGAATGGCTCGTGATGCCTCAAGGTCTCAAGAACGCGCCCGCCACCTTCAATCGCATGGTTTCCCACGTGCTACGACCTCTGCGCGACTTCGCGCCGAGTTATTTCGACGATATCTTCGTTCACAGCCGCGCCGAGGGCGACCTCAGCGCCGTGGAAGTCCACTTACGACACCTGAAACAAGTGTTCCAGGTGATGCGGGAGTCGAAGCTGTACGCGAATTTGAAGAAATGCGTATTCTGCGCACCGGAGATACCGGTGCTTGGTTGCTTCGTGAGTAAGGATGGCGTCCGGGCTGACCCGGAGAAGGTTTCGTCTATTTGCGCGTGGCCAGTTCCCTCGAACCCGACTGAACTTCGTCAGTGGTTGGGCCTCGCAAATTACCTCCACAAGTACACCAAGAATTACGCAGGCTTGATTCAACCTCTCTCGAATTTGTTGAAGAAAGACGCCACGTGGTCATGGCGTCCCGAGCACCAGGAGGCATTCGACCTGGTGAAGAAGAGCCTGGCAGCCGCACCAGTCTTGATGCTGCCCGACGAGTCGAAGCCCTTTCACGTCGTATGCGACGCGAGCGACTTCGCGATCGGGTGCGCGTTGATGCAGTTTGATGATGATGGTCGAGAGCGCGTCGTCAGCTATCAATCTCGACAGATGAAACCCGCGGAACGGAACTATCCCGTTCACGATAAAGAGCTGTTGGCCATGCGCTACGCCCTGATCAAGTTCCGGGTGTACTTGCTGGGAGAGCAGACCTTCGCCGTTTATACAGATCACGCATCGCTGCGTACAGCGATGAAAAGCCCGCATCTGTCTCAACGTATGGCCCGTTGGCTGTCGTTCTTCTCGGAGTACAATTTCGTGGTTCACTACAAGCCCGGTAAGAACAACATCCTTGCCGATGCACTGTCACGTCGCCCCGATTACGATCCCCGGGGCGGTCTACCCTCTCATGATGTTGACGATGACGATGAGCAATGCGCCGCGTGTGTCACGCTGGGACTGAATCTGACCAGTGTCTCTCCAGTGTTACCACTCCGGGATGAGATTGTCGCTGCGTACGAACAAGACCCCATCTATTCGGCCATCAAGAAGCATCTCCAATCTCCCAGTGATACGACACTGGGGGCGTTGACACGATCTTCTCGCAACCAGATCCATCGTTATCGACTCGAGGGTGACCTGTTGAAGTACAGCATCGATCAGTTCGACGCTCCGCGTATCGTGATCCCCAACGACCCCGACCTGCGCTCGCGTATCATCCATGAGTTCCACGATGCCCCCATCGGTGGTCATCTCGGCCGCGAGAAGACGTTCGCGGCCGTGTCCCGAGATTTTTACTGGCCCCACCTGTACAAGTGGGTGCGCAAATGGGTGCGCACATGTGAGATTTGCCAACGCGTCAAGCCATCCCCATCTTCTCAGGCACCTTTGCATCCACTCCCGATCGCTACGGAGTCGTGGGCGTCTGTCTCGATGGACTTTGTATTTGGTCTTCCGCCCGATCCAGAAGGTCGGACGGGCGTGCTCGTCTTCGTTGATCGATTCAGCAAGATGGTCCATTTCGTACCCGTTTGCCCCGAGATCACCGCGGAGGAAACCGCGGTGCATTTCGTTGACCACGTCTTCCGCCACCATGGCCTTCCGGAATCCATCGTTTCCGACCGTGATCCACGTTTCACGGCCGCATTCTGGACGAAGCTCTTCGAGTTGTTGGGCACAAAATTGCTGATGTCTACTGCCGCGCATCCGGAGACCGATGGCCAGACCGAACGAGTCAACAGGGTCTTCGAAGATGTACTTCGAAGCTATGCCACGTCTTTCCGCAACTGGAGCTCGTTCCTCCCGTTGGCTGAATTCGCGTTGAATAACGCTGAGCACGCGTCGACTGGACTGACCCCCTTCTTCGTTAACTCCGCGCGGCACCCGCGCGTCCCAGCGCTCCTCGCCGTGGACCGCCCCACGGCGCTGCGTAGCTCCACTCTGGTGGGGGAGGAAGTCGAAGTCGAAAAACCGTCGAGTGTTGCCACGCCTCCAGTCGCCCCGTCAGCATTGGACCCGACCATCACGTCGTCTACTCTCAACGCGATCACGCGCGCACAAGCGCGCGCACAAGCGAAGAAACCGCTAACGGCGCCGCCTCACACGGCGCCGGATGTCTCGGCATGGGCCTCGCGCACACTGATCGATCCAGCAACTAGTCCACTGCCTGGCAGCAGCGACGTCGTGGCGAACTACGCGCCGAAGGCATCGGCGCGACCTATCGACGAATCAACGGTGTCCGAGTTCGTTCTCCAACGTCAAGCCCTGACGCGATTCGTTCGCGACGCCCTCCAATCAGCCGTCGATAAGCAGAAGGAGAACGCAGACAAGCGCGGCAGGAAGAACACTGCCTCGTACACGACAGGAGAGCAAGTGCTCCTGTCGACTGATGGGATCAGGAACTCTGCTGTTACCAACCTCGGCGCGAACAAACTCGCGCCGCGCTTTATTGGTCCGTTCAAGATTAAGAAAGTGTTAGGTGACGCCTATACACTAGACATCCCTACGACACTGCGACTACACCCGACTTTCTACGTCGGGCGCCTCAAGAAATACCACCCAGCTACGATTCCTGAGACGGCTCAGATGGATGAGCCGGCGCCGCCGCATACGTTGACCTCCCCTCCCGCCGCGCGCGACGTGCCAACGCCCCGTTCGTCCCAGGCGCGCGCGGCTGTGCACCAGTCTGCGCTTGGCCGTGGACAGCACGCTCCAGCATCCGTACGCGCTCCAGCAGCTCCCGATTCGACTGCCGAAGGGCAGTCGCAGTCTGCGCAGCATCCGACGACTGCTGCACGGCCATGTCGACCTCTCGCATTGCGTCCCAATAATGGTTCTCCACCGCGTCGTCGTTCTGGCCAACCAGAACGCGAGAACTATCGACGCGACGGTCCCCCTCCGATCGTCGACTCTGCTGGGGATATCCGCTGGATTGTCGACCATATCGTGGAGCACGAGGATCCTCCTCGCGCGCATAGTCGCCGCCACGCCAGCCGGACAATCCCGGCTGCTCGCCGGTATAAGGTTCGCTGGCTTGGGTTCCCTCCTGCGGACGATACATGGGAGCCCCGCGCCAATCTCCTCCGCGATGTTCCCGACGTGGTTCGCGAGTATGAGTCGGCTCTTGTGGAGCCCGATGATCGGCCCAAGCCGACCGCGACCACGACCTCGACCTCGACCTCGACCTTGGAACACGCGCCGGCGAGGGAGACCGGCGACTTGAGCGGCCGCGCGAACGCGACCGAGAACGACGCCGCGAACGCAATTGGGAACGTGAGCGGTGGTGCGAGCGCGGGTGAGAACGAAGTCGACGTCCCGCGCGATCTGCGCCATCTTCGCCAGCCCTGGCAGCCGTCAGCGGGGATCGGCTCCGCTGCGATCGCCGCCGGCTTGTCCCGGCGGCACTAGTCGATCGAGATGCCTCGGAGAGCGCGCGCTTGTAGCGCTGAATCCAGTCGTCCTCCGCAGACCCCAGAGGACGCTCGGCAACGTGCTGGTTCCAGTCTTCCACCGTCGGGCGCGGCCCGATGCACGTATCGCAACCCTCGGCGACGCTTACGTAGCACATGCGTTCCAAGTCGTGATACGTGAGTCCACAGACCCTGCTGCGGAGCTCGCTGAGCGAATGCTCAGTGACGATGCACTCGCGACGCTCCAGCCACGCGAGGAAGTCTTCACCACTCTGCTTCGTGCGGTTCCAGCGCTTGATAAAGGCACACCACGATTCCTGGAGAGCCCCATATTCGACGCCCTCGATGCCCTTCTGTCTCAGTCCTCGGAAGCGACGGAAGATGCTCTTCATGTTCTCCAGCGAGTCCGGGGCGACGGCCCCGGACAAGTCGTACAAGTCCCACGTCCGAAGATCGCTGTCCATCACGCGTGGCCGGCGCGATATGTCGCGCACCGCAGCCGACGACGTCGCCGTCGTCGAAGAGTCTGTGAGCGAGGTTCCCGCGTCCGCTTGCGTGTCCATCGTCGCCGTCTGCTGTTGCCCTGCGTTCTCCGTCGCGCGTGTTGAGTTGTGGGGCCCCTGCGTTTCGCAGGGGCGCTCGGCGTTCTCCCCGTTGGCCATCTCGAAGATTGACGATACAAGAATTCCTGCGCTTATGTTGCGTAAGCGCAACTTAGAGAGGGGGGTGATGTAATGGGCCTCCCCAGTTACATATGCATATAGGTAGACATATATATATAGGTCTACATACATAGTAGGTACAAAAGCACGCGGCTAGCGCGTGCTGTGTTGTCGCTCTCTGATTGGACAAAAGGTGCAACATTACGGCCAATCAGGAGTCGACCTGCATTTGAGTGGCTCACATGAGGCCAGGGTTTCCGCCCCGAACCCAAAATAAATCAGAGTCTATTTTACTAAGAGTTAAGTCTATCTTGGTCTATTTACGAGCTTCCTCATTGCTACGTGTAAGCTAGTAACGGTAAAGACATAGCCCGTTACACTTACGTCGCCGGAGCCAAGCGAACGAATCACAAAGGCTTGTGTTGTAACTGTCTGTCGACGCCATCTGAATCGATGCTGTGGTGATGCCGCCGTGGTTGGGTCGGTGAAGGGTAGAGAACAACGCGGCCTGAGCAGCGTGGAAACACAGCGACAACGACAAAGGAAACGCAATAAGAATATGTCGAGAAAAAGAGAAGTCTCCGACGGGACTCGAACCCGCAATCTCCCGCTTCGTAGGCGGATGCCTTATCCATTGGGCCACGGGGACGCTTCGGACATCACAAACACTCACATCAGTACCAACTTTGGGAATAACAACGCCATCAACAACTACAACTGCCGAACACACTCACATCATACCACACACATACACACACTCAGACAAACATACACACACCATCGAACACCTTACAACGACGCTCACAAGCTTGCAACAGTTGAAACGATTCCATACAAACCATCCTACTCTCGAGCCCGATACACCGATAAATACCAGCTTTTAACGTCACTGCTGTGGTCTCCGTGATGCTTACAGAGTGCTGCTGTCGGGCCTCAGGGTTCGGGACCTCGCCCGGCTTCACACGGACGCTATCCACGTGGCAGATACGGCTGTGCGCGGGCGACGCCAGCTGGAGAGCTTGTGCTGGTCAACCTCCACAAATTCTCAAGCTATCGTCGACGAAGCCGCGGCGGGGGTGACAAATGCGTACACGCGTGTCGGAGGCAGCAGATATAAGGCCGGACCCTCTTACGTCATCGGAGCCAAGCGAACGAATCACGAAGGCTTGTGTTGTAACCGTCTGTCGACGCCATCTGAATCGATGCTGTGGTGATGCCGCGGTGGTTGGGTCGGTGAAGGGTAGAGAACAACGCGGCCTGAGCAGCGTGGAAACACAGCGACAACGACAAAGGAAACGCAATAAGAATATGTCGAGAAAAAGAGAAGTCTCCGACGGGACTCGAACCCGCAATCTCCCGCTTCGTAGGCGGATGCCTTATCCATTGGGCCACGGGGACGCTTCGGACATCACAAACACTCACATCAGTACCAACTTTGGGAATAACAACGCCATCAACAACTACAACCGCCGAACACACTCACATCATACCACACACATACACACACTCAGACAAACATACACACACCATCGAACACCTTACAACGACGCTCACAAGCTTGCAACAGTTGAAACGATTCCATACAAACCATCCTACTCTCGAGCCCGATACACCGATAAATACCAGCTTTTAACGTCACTGCTGTGGTCTCCGTGATGCTTACAGAGTGCTGCTGTCGGGCCTCAGGGTTCGGGACCTCGCCCGGCTTCACACGGACGCTATCCACCTGACAGATACGGCTGTGCGCGGGCGGCGCCAGCTGGAGAGCTTGTGCTGGTCAACCTCCACAAATTCTCAAGCTATCGTCGACGAAGCCGCGGCGGGGGTGACAAATGCGTACACGCGTGTCGGAGGCAGCAGATATAAGGCCGGACCCTCTTACGTCACCGGAGCCAAGCGAACGAATCACGAAGGCTTGTGTTGTAACCGTCTGTCGACGCCATCTGAATCGATGCTGTGGTGATGCCGCGGTGGTTGGGTCGGTGAAGGGTAGAGAACAACGCGGCCTGAGCAGCGTGGAAACACAGCGACAACGACAAAGGAAACGCGATAAGAATATGTCGAGAAAAAGAGAAGTCTCCGACGGGACTCGAACCCGCAATCTCCCGCTTCGTAGGCGGATGCCTTATCCATTGGGCCACGGGGACGCTTCGGACATCACAAACACTCACATCAGTACCAACTTTGGGAATAACAACGCCATCAACAACTACAACTGCCGAACACACTCACATCATACCACACACATACACACACTCAGACAAACATACACACACCATCGAACACCTTACAACGACGCTCACAAGCTTGCAACATTTGAAACGATTCCATACAAACCATCCTACTCTCGAGCCCGATACACCGATAAATACCAGCTTTTAACGTCACTGCTGTGGTCTCCGTGATGCTTACAGAGTGCCGCTGTCGGGCCTCAGGGTTCGGGACCTCGCCCGGCTTCACACGGACGCTATCCACGTGGCAGATACGGCTGTGCGCGGGCGACGCCAGCTGGAGAGCTTGTGCTGGTCAACCTCCACAAATTCTCAAGCTATCGTCGACGGAAGCCGCGGCGGGGGTGACAAATGCGTACACGCGTGCCGGAGGCAGCAGACATAAGGCCGGACCCTCTTACGTCGCCGGAGCCAAGCGAACGAATCACAAAGGCTTGTGTTGTAACTGTCTGTCGACGCCATCTGAATCGATGCTGTGGTGATGCCGCGGTGGTTGGGTCGGTGAAGGGTAGAGAACAACGCGGCCTGAGCAGCGTGGAAACACAGCGACAACGACAAAGGAAACGCGATAAGAATATGTCGAGAAAAAGAGAAGTCTCCGACGGGACTCGAACCCGCAATCTCCCGCTTCGTAGGCGGATGCCTTATCCATTGGGCCACGGGGACGCTTCGGACATCACAAACACTCACATCAGTACCAACTTTGGGAATAACAACGCCATCAACAACTACAACTGCCGAACACACTCACATCATACCACACACATACACACACTCAGACAAACATACACACACCATCGAACACCTTACAACGACGCTCACAAGCTTGCAACAGTTGAAACGATTCCATACAAACCATCCTACTCTCGAGCCCGATACACCGATAAATACCAGCTTTTAACGTCACTGCTGTGGTCTCCGTGATGCTTACAGAGTGCCGCTGTCGGGCCTCAGGGTTCGGGACCTCGCCCGGCTTCACACGGACGCTATCCACGTGGCAGATACGGCTGTGCGCGGGCGACGCCAGCTGGAGAGCTTGTGCTGGTCAACCTCCACAAATTCTCAAGCTATCGTCGACGGAAGCCGCGGCGGGGGTGACAAATGCGTACACGCGTGCCGGAGGCAGCAGACATAAGGCCGGACCCTCTTACGTCGCCGGAGCCAAGCGAACGAATCACAAAGGCTTGTGTTGTAACTGTCTGTCGACGCCATCTGAATCGATGCTGTGGTGATGCCGCGGTGGTTGGGTCGGTGAAGGGTAGAGAACAACGCGGCCTGAGCAGCGTGGAAACACAGCGACAACGACAAAGGAAACGCAATAAGAATATGTCGAGAAAAAGAGAAGTCTCCGACGGGACTCGAACCCGCAATCTCCCGCTTCGTAGGCGGATGCCTTATCCATTGGGCCACGGGGACGCTTCGGACATCACAAACACTCACATCAGTACCAACTTTGGGAATAACAACGCCATCAACAACTACAACTGCCGAACACACTCACATCATACCACACACATACACACACTCAGACAAACATACACACACCATCGAACACCTTACAACGACGCTCACAAGCTTGCAACATTTGAAACGATTCCATACAAACCATCCTACTCTCGAGCCCGATACACCGATAAATACCAGCTTTTAACGTCACTGCTGTGGTCTCCGTGATGCTTACAGAGTGCCGCTGTCGGGCCTCAGGGTTCGGGACCTCGCCCGGCTTCACACGGACGCTATCCACGTGGCAGATACGGCTGTGCGCGGGCGACACCAGCTGGAGAGCTTGTGCTGGTCAACCGCCACAAATTCTCAAGCTATCGTCGACGGAAGCCGCGGCGTGGGTGACAAATGCGTACACGCGTGCCGGAGGCAGCAGACATAAGGCCGGACCCTCTTACGTCGCCGGAGCCAAGCGAACGAATCACAAAGGCTTGTGTTGTAACCGTCTGTCGACGCCATCTGAATCGATGCTGTGGTGCTGCCGCGGTGGTTGGGTCGGTGAAGGGTAGAGAACAACGCGGCCTGAGCAGCGTGGAAACACAGCGACAACGACAAAGGAAACGCGATAAGAATATGTCGAGAAAAAGAGAAGTCTCCGACGGGACTCGAACCCGCAATCTCCCGCTTCGTAGGCGGATGCCTTATCCATTGGGCCACGGGGACGCTTCGGACATCACAAACACTCACATCAGTACCAACTTTGGGAATAACAACGCCATCAACAACTACAACTGCCGAACACACTCACATCATACCACACACATACACACACTCAGACAAACATACACACACCATCGAACACCTTACAACGACGCTCACAAGCTTGCAACAGTTGAAACGATTCCATACAAACCATCCTACTCTCGATCCCGATACACCGATAAATACCAGCTTTTAACGTCACTGCTGTGGTCTCCGTGATGCTTACAGAGTGCCGCTGTCGGGCCTCAGGGTTCGGGACCTCGCCCGGCTTCACACGGACGCTATCCACGTGGCAGATACGGCTGTGCGCGGGCGACGCCAGCTGGAGAGCTTGTGCTGGTCAACCTCCACAAATTCTCAAGCTATCGTCGACGGAAGCCGCGGCGTGGGTGACAAATGCGTACACGCGTGCCGGAGGCAGCAGACATAAGGCCGGACCCTCTTACGTCGCCGGAGCCAAGCGAACGAATCACAAAGGCTTGTGTCGTAACTGTCTGTCGACGCCATCTGAATCGATGCTGTGGTGATGCCGCGGTGGTTGGGTCGGTGAAGGGTAGAGAACAACGCGGCCTGAGCAGCGTGGAAACACAGCGACAACGATAAAGGAAACGCAATAAGAATATGTCGAGAAAAAGAGAAGTCTCCGACGGGACTCGAACCCGCAATCTCCCGCTTCGTAGGCGGATGCCTTATCCATTGGGCCACGGGGACGCTTCGGACATCACAAACACTCACATCAGTACCAACTTTGGGAATAACAACGCCATCAACAACTACAACTGCCGAACACACTCACATCATACCACACACATACACACACTCAGACAAACATACACACACCATCGAACACCTTACAACGACGCTCACAAGCTTGCAACAGTTGAAACGATTCCATACAAACATTCCTACTCTCGATCCCGATACACCGATAAATACCAGCTTTTAACGTCACTGCTGTGGTCTCCGTGATGCTTACAGAGTGCCGCTGTCGGGCCTCAGGGTTCGGGACCTCGCCCGGCTTCACACGGACGCTATCCACGTGGCAGATACGGCTGTGCGCGGGCGACGCCAGCTGGAGAGCTTGTGCTGGTCAACCTCCACAAATTCTCAAGCTATCGTCGACGGAAGCCGCGGCGTGGGTGACAAATGCGTACACGCGTGCCGGAGGCAGCAGACATAAGGCCGGACCCTCTTACGTCGCCGGAGCCAAGCGAACGAATCACAAAGGCTTGTGTCGTAACTGTCTGTCGACGCCATCTGAATCGATGCTGTGGTGATGCCGCGGTGGTTGGGTCGGTGAAGGGTAGAGAACAACGCGGCCTGAGCAGCGTGGAAACACAGCGACAACGACAAAGGAAACGCAATAAGAATATGTCGAGAAAAAGAGAAGTCTCCGACGGGACTCGAACCCGCAATCTCCCGCTTCGTAGGCGGATGCCTTATCCATTGGGCCACGGGGACGCTTCGGACATCACAAACACTCACATCAGTACCAACTTTGGGAATAACAACGCCATCAACAACTACAACTGCCGAACACACTCACATCATACCACACACATACACACACTCAGACAAACATACACACACCATCGAACACCTTACAACGACGCTCACAAGCTTGCAACAGTTGAAACGATTCCATACAAACCATCCTACTCTCGAGCCCGATACACCGATAAATACCAGCTTTTAACGTCACTGCTGTGGTCTCCGTGATGCTTACAGAGTGCCGCTGTCGGGCCTCAGGGTTCGGGACCTCGCCCGGCTTCACACGGACGCTATCCACGTGGCAGATACGGCTGTGCGCGGGCGACGCCAGCTGGAGAGCTTGTGCTGGTCAACCTCCACAAATTCTCAAGCTATCGTCGACGAAGCCGCGGCGGGGGTGACAAATGCGTACACGCGTGCCGGAGGCAGCAGACATAAGGCCGGACCCTCTTACGTCGCCGGAGCCAAGCGAACGAATCACAAAGGCTTGTGTCGTAACTGTCTGTCGACGCCATCTGAATCGATGCTGTGGTGATGCCGCGGTGGTTGGGTCGGTGAAGGGTAGAGAACAACGCGGCCTGAGCAGCGTGGAAACACAGCGACAACGACAAAGGAAACGCAATAAGAATATGTCGAGAAAAAGAGAAGTCTCCGACGGGACTCGAACCCGCAATCTCCCGCTTCGTAGGCGGATGCCTTATCCATTGGGCCACGGGGACGCTTCGGACATCACAAACACTCACATCAGTACCAACTTTGGGAATAACAACGCCATCAACAACTACAACTGCCGAACACACTCACATCATACCACACACATACACACACTCAGACAAACATACACACACCATCGAACACCTTACAACGACGCTCACAAGCTTGCAACAGTTGAAACGATTCCATACAAACCATCCTACTCTCGAGCCCGATACACCGATAAATACCAGCTTTTAACGTCACTGCTGTGGTCTCCGTGATGCTTACAGAGTGCCGCTGTCGGGCCTCAGGGTTCGGGACCTCGCCCGGCTTCACACGGACGCTATCCACGTGGCAGATACGGCTGTGCGCGGGCGACGCCAGCTGGAGAGCTTGTGCTGGTCAACCTCCACAAATTCTCAAGCTATCGTCGACGGAAGCCGCGGCGTGGGTGACAAATGCGTACACGCGTGCCGGAGGCAGCAGACATAAGGCCGGACCCTCTTACGTCGCCGGAGCCAAGCGAACGAATCACAAAGGCTTGTGTCGTAACTGTCTGTCGACGCCATCTGAATCGATGCTGTGGTGATGCCGCCGTGGTTGGGTCGGTGAAGGGTAGAGAACAACGCGGCCTGAGCAGCGTGGAAACACAGCGACAACGACAAAGGAAACGCAATAAGAATATGTCGAGAAAAAGAGAAGTCTCCGACGGGACTCGAACCCGCAATCTCCCGCTTCGTAGGCGGATGCCTTATCCATTGGGCCACGGGGACGCTTCGGACATCACAAACACTCACATCAGTACCAACTTTGGGAATAACAACGCCATCAACAACTACAACTGCCGAACACACTCACATCATACCACACACATACACACACTCAGACAAACATACACACACCATCGAACACCTTACAACGACGCTCACAAGCTTGCAACAGTTGAAACGATTCCATACAAACCATCCTACTCTCGAGCCCGATACACCGATAAATACCAGCTTTTAACGTCACTGCTGTGGTCTCCGTGATGCTTACAGAGTGCCGCTGTCGGGCCTCAGGGTTCGGGACCTCGCCCGGCTTCACACGGACGCTATCCACGTGGCAGATACGGCTGTGCGCGGGCGACGCCAGCTGGAGAGCTTGTGCTGGTCAACCTCCACAAATTCTCAAGCTATCGTCGACGGAAGCCGCGGCGTGGGTGACAAATGCGTACACGCGTGCCGGAGGCAGCAGACATAAGGCCGGACCCTCTTACGTCGCCGGAGCCAAGCGAACGAATCACAAAGGCTTGTGTCGTAACTGTCTGTCGACGCCATCTGAATCGATGCTGTGGTGATGCCGCGGTGGTTGGGTCGGTGAAGGGTAGAGAACAACGCGGCCTGAGCAGCGTGGAAACACAGCGACAACGACAAAGGAAACGCAATAAGAATATGTCGAGAAAAAGAGAAGTCTCCGACGGGACTCGAACCCGCAATCTCCCGCTTCGTAGGCGGATGCCTTATCCATTGGGCCACGGGGACGCTTCGGACATCACAAACACTCACATCAGTACCAACTTTGGGAATAACAACGCCATCAACAACTACAACTGCCGAACACACTCACATCATACCACACACATACACACACTCAGACAAACATACACACACCATCGAACACCTTACAACGACGCTCACAAGCTTGCAACAGTTGAAACGATTCCATACAAACCATCCTACTCTCGAGCCCGATACACCGATAAATACCAGCTTTTAACGTCACTGCTGTGGTCTCCGTGATGCTTACAGAGTGCCGCTGTCGGGCCTCAGGGTTCGGGACCTCGCCCGGCTTCACACGGACGCTATCCACGTGGCAGATACGGCTGTGCGCGGGCGACGCCAGCTGGAGAGCTTGTGCTGGTCAACCTCCACAAATTCTCAAGCTATCGTCGACGGAAGCCGCGGCGTGGGTGACAAATGCGTACACGCGTGCCGGAGGCAGCAGACATAAGGCCGGACCCTCTTACGTCGCCGGAGCCAAGCGAACGAATCACAAAGGCTTGTGTCGTAACTGTCTGTCGACGCCATCTGAATCGATGCTGTGGTGATGCCGCCGTGGTTGGGTCGGTGAAGGGTAGAGAACAACGCGGCCTGAGCAGCGTGGAAACACAGCGACAACGACAAAGGAAACGCAATAAGAATATGTCGAGAAAAGAGAAGTCTCCGACGGGACTCGAACCCGCAATCTCCCGCTTCGTAGGCGGATGCCTTATCCATTGGGCCACGGGGACGCTTCGGACATCACAAACACTCACATCAGTACCAACTTTGGGAATAACAACGCCATCAACAACTACAACTGCCGAACACACTCACATCATACCACACACATACACACACTCAGACAAACATACACACACCATCGAACACCTTACAACGACGCTCACAAGCTTGCAACAGTTGAAACGATTCCATACAAACCATCCTACTCTCGAGCCCGATACACCGATAAATACCAGCTTTTAACGTCACTGCTGTGGTCTCCGTGATGCTTACAGAGTGCCGCTGTCGGGCCTCAGGGTTCGGGACCTCGCCCGGCTTCACACGGACGCTATCCACGTGGCAGATACGGCTGTGCGCGGGCGACGCCAGCTGGAGAGCTTGTGCTGGTCAACCTCCACAAATTCTCAAGCTATCGTCGACGGAAGCCGCGGCGTGGGTGACAAATGCGTACACGCGTGCCGGAGGCAGCAGACATAAGGCCGGACCCTCTTACGTCGCCGGAGCCAAGCGAACGAATCACAAAGGCTTGTGTCGTAACTGTCTGTCGACGCCATCTGAATCGATGCTGTGGTGATGCCGCCGTGGTTGGGTCGGTGAAGGGTAGAGAACAACGCGGCCTGAGCAGCGTGGAAACACAGCGACAACGACAAAGGAAACGCAATAAGAATATGTCGAGAAAAAGAGAAGTCTCCGACGGGACTCGAACCCGCAATCTCCCGCTTCGTAGGCGGATGCCTTATCCATTGGGCCACGGGGACGCTTCGGACATCACAAACACTCACATCAGTACCAACTTTGGGAATAACAACGCCATCAACAACTACAACTGCCGAACACACTCACATCATACCACACACATACACACACTCAGACAAACATACACACACCATCGAACACCTTACAACGACGCTCACAAGCTTGCAACAGTTGAAACGATTCCATACAAACCATCCTACTCTCGAGCCCGATACACCGATAAATACCAGCTTTTAACGTCACTGCTGTGGTCTCCGTGATGCTTACAGAGTGCCGCTGTCGGGCCTCAGGGTTCGGGACCTCGCCTGGCTTCACACGGACGCTATCCACGTGGCAGATACGGCTGTGCGCGGGCGACGCCAGCTGGAGAGCTTGTGCTGGTCAACCTCCACAAATTCTCAAGCTATCGTCGACGGAAGCCGCGGCGTGGGTGACAAATGCGTACACGCGTGCCGGAGGCAGCAGACATAAGGCCGGACCCTCTTACGTCGCCGGAGCCAAGCGAACGAATCACAAAGGCTTGTGTCGTAACTGTCTGTCGACGCCATCTGAATCGATGCTGTGGTGATGCCGCCGTGGTTGGGTCGGTGAAGGGTAGAGAACAACGCGGCCTGAGCAGCGTGGAAACACAGCGACAACGACAAAGGAAACGCAATAAGAATATGTCGAGAAAAAGAGAAGTCTCCGACGGGACTCGAACCCGCAATCTCCCGCTTCGTAGGCGGATGCCTTATCCATTGGGCCACGGGGACGCTTCGGACATCACAAACACTCACATCAGTACCAACTTTGGGAATAACAACGCCATCAACAACTACAACTGCCGAACACACTCACATCATACCACACACATACACACACTCAGACAAACATACACACACCATCGAACACCTTACAACGACGCTCACAAGCTTGCAACAGTTGAAACGATTCCATACAAACCATCCTACTCTCGAGCCCGATACACCGATAAATACCAGCTTTTAACGTCACTGCTGTGGTCTCCGTGATGCTTACAGAGTGCCGCTGTCGGGCCTCAGGGTTCGGGACCTCGCCCGGCTTCACACGGACGCTATCCACGTGGCAGATACGGCTGTGCGCGGGCGACGCCAGCTGGAGAGCTTGTGCTGGTCAACCTCCACAAATTCTCAAGCTATCGTCGACGGAAGCCGCGGCGTGGGTGACAAATGCGTACACGCGTGCCGGAGGCAGCAGACATAAGGCCGGACCCTCTTACGTCGCCGGAGCCAAGCGAACGAATCACAAAGGCTTGTGTCGTAACTGTCTGTCGACGCCATCTGAATCGATGCTGTGGTGATGCCGCGGTGGTTGGGTCGGTGAAGGGTAGAGAACAACGCGGCCTGAGCAGCGTGGAAACACAGCGACAACGACAAAGGAAACGCAATAAGAATATGTCGAGAAAAAGAGAAGTCTCCGACGGGACTCGAACCCGCAATCTCCCGCTTCGTAGGCGGATGCCTTATCCATTGGGCCACGGGGACGCTTCGGACATCACAAACACTCACATCAGTACCAACTTTGGGAATAACAACGCCATCAACAACTACAACTGCCGAACACACTCACATCATACCACACACATACACACACTCAGACAAACATACACACACCATCGAACACCTTACAACGACGCTCACAAGCTTGCAACAGTTGAAACGATTCCATACAAACCATCCTACTCTCGAGCCCGATACACCGATAAATACCAGCTTTTAACGTCACTGCTGTGGTCTCCGTGATGCTTACAGAGTGCCGCTGTCGGGCCTCAGGGTTCGGGACCTCGCCCGGCTTCACACGGACGCTATCCACGTGGCAGATACGGCTGTGCGCGGGCGACGCCAGCTGGAGAGCTTGTGCTGGTCAACCTCCACAAATTCTCAAGCTATCGTCGACGGAAGCCGCGGCGGGGGTGACAAATGCGTACACGCGTGCCGGAGGCAGCAGACATAAGGCCGGACCCTCTTACGTCGCCGGAGCCAAGCGAACGAATCACAAAGGCTTGTGTCGTAACTGTCTGTCGACGCCATCTGAATCGATGCTGTGGTGATGCCGCCGTGGTTGGGTCGGTGAAGGGTAGAGAACAACGCGGCCTGAGCAGCGTGGAAACACAGCGACAACGACAAAGGAAACGCAATAAGAATATGTCGAGAAAAAGAGAAGTCTCCGACGGGACTCGAACCCGCAATCTCCCGCTTCGTAGGCGGATGCCTTATCCATTGGGCCACGGGGACGCTTCGGACATCACAAACACTCACATCAGTACCAACTTTGGGAATAACAACGCCATCAACAACTACAACTGCCGAACACACTCACATCATACCACACACATACACACACTCAGACAAACATACACACACCATCGAACACCTTACAACGACGCTCACAAGCTTGCAACAGTTGAAACGATTCCATACAAACCATCCTACTCTCGAGCCCGATACACCGATAAATACCAGCTTTTAACGTCACTGCTGTGGTCTCCGTGATGCTTACAGAGTGCCGCTGTCGGGCCTCAGGGTTCGGGACCTCGCCCGGCTTCACACGGACGCTATCCACGTGGCAGATACGGCTGTGCGCGGGCGACGCCAGCTGGAGAGCTTGTGCTGGTCAACCTCCACAAATTCTCAAGCTATCGTCGACGGAAGCCGCGGCGGGGGTGACAAATGCGTACACGCGTGCCGGAGGCAGCAGACATAAGGCCGGACCCTCTTACGTCGCCGGAGCCAAGCGAACGAATCACAAAGGCTTGTGTCGTAACTGTCTGTCGACGCCATCTGAATCGATGCTGTGGTGATGCCGCGGTGGTTGGGTCGGTGAAGGGTAGAGAACAACGCGGCCTGAGCAGCGTGGAAACACAGCGACAACGACAAAGGAAACGCAATAAGAATATGTCGAGAAAAAGAGAAGTCTCCGACGGGACTCGAACCCGCAATCTCCCGCTTCGTAGGCGGATGCCTTATCCATTGGGCCACGGGGACGCTTCGGACATCACAAACACTCACATCAGTACCAACTTTGGGAATAACAACGCCATCAACAACTACAACTGCCGAACACACTCACATCATACCACACACATACACACACTCAGACAAACATACACACACCATCGAACACCTTACAACGACGCTCACAAGCTTGCAACAGTTGAAACGATTCCATACAAACCATCCTACTCTCGAGCCCGATACACCGATAAATACCAGCTTTTAACGTCACTGCTGTGGTCTCCGTGATGCTTACAGAGTGCCGCTGTCGGGCCTCAGGGTTCGGGACCTCGCCCGGCTTCACACGGACGCTATCCACGTGGCAGATACGGCTGTGCGCGGGCGACACCAGCTGGAGAGCTTGTGCTGGTCAACCGCCACAAATTCTCAAGCTATCGTCGACGAAGCCGCGACGTGGGTGATAAATGCGTACACGCGTGCCGGAGGCAGCAGACATAAGGCCGGACCCTCTTACGTCGCCGGAGCCAAGCGAACGAATCACAAAGGCTTGTGTTGTAACTGTCTGTCGACGCCATCTGAATCGATGCTGTGGTGATGCCGCGGTGGTTGGAGAGCTTGTGCTGGTCAACCTCCACAAATTCTCAAGCTATCGTCGACGAAGCCTCGGCGGGGGTGATAAATGCGTACACGCGTGTCGGAGGCAGCAGATATAAGGCCGGACCCTCTTACGTCACCGGAGCCAAGCGAACGAATCACGAAGGCTTGTGTTGTAACCGTCTGTCGACGCCATCTGAATCGATGCTGTGGTGATGCCGCCGTGGTTGGGTCGGTGAAGGGTAGAGAACAACGCGGCCTGAGCAGCGTGGAAACACAGCGACAACGACAAAGGAAACGCAATAAGAATATGTCGAGAAAAAGAGAAGTCTCCGACGGGACTCGAACCCGCAATCTCCCGCTTCGTAGGCGGATGCCTTATCCATTGGGCCACGGGGACGCTTCGGACATCACAAACACTCACATCAGTACCAACTTTGGGAATAACAACGCCATCAACAACTACAACTGCCGAACACACTCACATCATACCACACACATACACACACTCAGACAAACATACACACACCATCGAACACCTTACAACGACGCTCACAAGCTTGCAACAGTTGAAACGATTCCATACAAACCATCCTACTCTCGAGCCCGATACACCGATAAATACCAGCTTTTAACGTCACTGCTGTGGTCTCCGTGATGCTTACAGAGTGCCGCTGTCGGGCCTCAGGGTTCGGGACCTCGCCCGGCTTCACACGGACGCTATCCACGTGGCAGATACGGCTGTGCGCGGGCGACGCCAGCTGGAGAGCTTGTGCTGGTCAACCTCCACAAATTCTCAAGCTATCGTCGACGGAAGCCGCGGCGGGGGTGACAAATGCGTACACGCGTGCCGGAGGCAGCAGACATAAGGCCGGACCCTCTTACGTCGCCGGAGCCAAGCGAACGAATCACAAAGGCTTGTGTCGTAACTGTCTGTCGACGCCATCTGAATCGATGCTGTGGTGATGCCGCCGTGGTTGGGTCGGTGAAGGGTAGAGAACAACGCGGCCTGAGCAGCGTGGAAACACAGCGACAACGACAAAGGAAACGCAATAAGAATATGTCGAGAAAGAGAAGTCTCCGACGGGACTCGAACCCGCAATCTCCCCGCTTCGTAGGCGGATGCCTTATCCATTGGGCCACGGGGACGCTTCGGACATCACAAACACTCACATCAGTACCAACTTTGGGAATAACAACGCCATCAACAACTACAACTGCCGAACACACTCACATCATACCACACACATACACACACTCAGACAAACATACACACACCATCGAACACCTTACAACGACGCTCACAAGCTTGCAACAGTTGAAACGATTCCATACAAACCATCCTACTCTCGAGCCCGATACACCGATAAATACCAGCTTTTAACGTCACTGCTGTGGTCTCCGTGATGCTTACAGAGTGCCGCTGTCGGGCCTCAGGGTTCGGGACCTCGCCCGGCTTCACACGGACGCTATCCACGTGGCAGATACGGCTGTGCGCGGGCGACGCCAGCTGGAGAGCTTGTGCTGGTCAACCTCCACAAATTCTCAAGCTATCGTCGACGGAAGCCGCGGCGGGGTGACAAATGCGTACACGCGTGCCGGAGGCAGCAGACATAAGGCCGGACCCTCTTACGTCGCCGGAGCCAAGCGAACGAATCACAAAGGCTTGTGTCGTAACTGTCTGTCGACGCCATCTGAATCGATGCTGTGGTGATGCCGCGGTGGTTGGGTCGGTGAAGGGTAGAGAACAACGCGGCCTGAGCAGCGTGGAAACACAGCGACAACGACAAAGGAAACGCAATAAGAATATGTCGAGAAAAAGAGAAGTCTCCGACGGGACTCGAACCCGCAATCTCCCGCTTCGTAGGCGGATGCCTTATCCATTGGGCCACGGGGACGCTTCGGACATCACAAACACTCACATCAGTACCAACTTTGGGAATAACAACGCCATCAACAACTACAACTGCCGAACACACTCACATCATACCACACACATACACACACTCAGACAAACATACACACACCATCGAACACCTTACAACGACGCTCACAAGCTTGCAACAGTTGAAACGATTCCATACAAACCATCCTACTCGAGCCCGATACACCGATAAATACCAGCTTTTAACGTCACTGCTGTGGTCTCCGTGATGCTTACAGAGTGCCGCTGTCGGGCCTCAGGGTTCGGGACCTCGCCCGGCTTCACACGGACGCTATCCACGTGGCAGATACGGCTGTGCGCGGGCGACACCAGCTGGAGAGCTTGTGCTGGTCAACCGCCACAAATTCTCAAGCTATCGTCGACGAAGCCGCGACGTGGGTGATAAATGCGTACACGCGTGCCGGAGGCAGCAGACATAAGGCCGGACCCTCTTACGTCGCCGGAGCCAAGCGAACGAATCACAAAGGCTTGTGTTGTAACTGTCTGTCGACGCCATCTGAATCGATGCTGTGGTGATGCCGCGGTGGTTGGAGAGCTTGTGCTGGTCAACCTCCACAAATTCTCAAGCTATCGTCGACGAAGCCTCGGCGGGGGTGATAAATGCGTACACGCGTGTCGGAGGCAGCAGATATAAGGCCGGACCCTCTTACGTCACCGGAGCCAAGCGAACGAATCACGAAGGCTTGTGTTGTAACCGTCTGTCGACGCCATCTGAATCGATGCTGTGGTGATGCCGCCGTGGTTGGGTCGGTGAAGGGTAGAGAACAACGCGGCCTGAGCAGCGTGGAAACACAGCGACAACGACAAAGGAAACGCAATAAGAATATGTCGAGAAAAAGAGAAGTCTCCGACGGGACTCGAACCCGCAATCTCCGCTTCGTAGGCGGATGCCTTATCCATTGGGCCACGGGGACGCTTCGGACATCACAAACACTCACATCAGTACCAACTTTGGGAATAACAACGCCATCAACAACTACAACTGCCGAACACACTCACATCATACCACACATACACACACTCAGACAAACATACACACACCATCGAACACCTTACAACGACGCTCACAAGCTTGCAACAGTTGAAACGATTCCATACAAACCATCCTACTCTCGAGCCCGATACACCGATAAATACCAGCTTTTAACGTCACTGCTGTGGTCTCCGTGATGCTTACAGAGTGCCGCTGTCGGGCCTCAGGGTTCGGGACCTCGCCCGGCTTCACACGGACGCTATCCACGTGGCAGATACGGCTGTGCGCGGGCGACGCCAGCTGGAGAGCTTGTGCTGGTCAACCTCCACAAATTCTCAAGCTATCGTCGACGGAAGCCGCGGCGGGGTGACAAATGCGTACACGCGTGCCGGAGGCAGCAGACATAAAGGCCGGACCCTCTTACGTCGCCGGAGCCAAGCGAACGAATCACAAAGGCTTGTGTCGTAACTGTCTGTCGACGCCATCTGAATCGATGCTGTGGTGATGCCGCGGTGGTTGGGTCGGTGAAGGGTAGAGAACAACGCGGCCTGAGCAGCGTGGAAACACAGCGACAACGACAAAGGAAACGCAATAAGAATATGTCGAGAAAGAGAAGTCTCCGACGGGACTCGAACCCGCAATCTCCCCGCTTCGTAGGCGGATGCCTTATCCATTGGGCCACGGGGACGCTTCGGACATCACAAACACTCACATCAGTACCAACTTTGGGAATAACAACGCCATCAACAACTACAACTGCCGAACACACTCACATCATACCACACACATACACACACTCAGACAAACATACACACACCATCGAACACCTTACAACGACGCTCACAAGCTTGCAACAGTTGAAACGATTCCATACAAACCATCCTACTCTCGAGCCCGATACACCGATAAATACCAGCTTTTAACGTCACTGCTGTGGTCTCCGTGATGCTTACAGAGTGCCGCTGTCGGGCCTCAGGGTTCGGGACCTCGCCCGGCTTCACACGGACGCTATCCACGTGGCAGATACGGCTGTGCGCGGGCGACACCAGCTGGAGAGCTTGTGCTGGTCAACCGCCACAAATTCTCAAGCTATCGTCGACGAAGCCGCGACGTGGGTGATAAATGCGTACACGCGTGCCGGAGGCAGCAGACATAAGGCCGGACCCTCTTACGTCGCCGGAGCCAAGCGAACGAATCACAAAGGCTTGTGTTGTAACTGTCTGTCGACGCCATCTGAATCGATGCTGTGGTGATGCCGCGGTGGTTGGAGAGCTTGTGCTGGTCAACCTCCACAAATTCTCAAGCTATCGTCGACGAAGCCTCGGCGGGGGTGATAAATGCGTACACGCGTGTCGGAGGCAGCAGATATAAGGCCGGACCCTCTTACGTCACCGGAGCCAAGCGAACGAATCACGAAGGCTTGTGTTGTAACCGTCTGTCGACGCCATCTGAATCGATGCTGTGGTGATGCCGCGGTGGTTGGGTCGGTGAAGGGTAGAGGACAACGCGGCCTGAGCAGCGTGGAAACACAGCGACAACGACAAAGGAAACGCAATAAGAATATGTCGAGAAAAGAGAAGTCTCCGACGGGACTCGAACCCGCAATCTCCCGCTTCGTAGGCGGATGCCTTATCCATTGGGCCACGGGGACGCTTCGGACATCACAAACACTCACATCAGTACCAACTTTGGGAATAACAACGCCATCAACAACTACAACTGCCGAACACACTCACATCATACCACACACATACACACACTCAGACAAACATACACACACCATCGAACACCTTACAACGACGCTCACAAGCTTGCAACAGTTGAAACGATTCCATACAAACCATCCTACTCTCGAGCCCGATACACCGATAAATACCAGCTTTTAACGTCACTGCTGTGGTCTCCGTGATGCTTACAGAGTGCCGCTGTCGGGCCTCAGGGTTCGGGACCTCGCCCGGCTTCACACGGACGCTATCCACGTGGCAGATACGGCTGTGCGCGGGCGACACCAGCTGGAGAGCTTGTGCTGGTCAACCGCCACAAATTCTCAAGCTATCGTCGACGAAGCCGCGACGTGGGTGATAAATGCGTACACGCGTGCCGGAGGCAGCAGACATAAGGCCGGACCCTCTTACGTCGCCGGAGCCAAGCGAACGAATCACAAAGGCTTGTGTTGTAACTGTCTGTCGACGCCATCTGAATCGATGCTGTGGTGATGCCGCGGTGGTTGGAGAGCTTGTGCTGGTCAACCTCCACAAATTCTCAAGCTATCGTCGACGAAGCCTCGGCGGGGGTGATAAATGCGTACACGCGTGTCGGAGGCAGCAGATATAAGGCCGGACCCTCTTACGTCACCGGAGCCAAGCGAACGAATCACGAAGGCTTGTGTCGTAACCGTCTGTCGACGCCATCTGAATCGATGCTGTGGTGATGCCGCGGTGGTTGGGTCGGTGAAGGGTAGAGGACAACGCGGCCTGAGCAGCGTGGAAACACAGCGACAACGACAAAGGAAACGCAATAAGAATATGTCGAGAAAAAGAGAAGTCTCCGACGGGACTCGAACCCGCAATCTCCCGCTTCGTAGGCGGATGCCTTATCCATTGGGCCACGGGGACGCTTCGGACATCACAAACACTCACATCAGTACCAACTTTGGGAATAACAACGCCATCAACAACTACAACCGCCGAACACACTCACATCATACCACACACATACACACACTCAGACAAACATACACACACCATCGAACACCTTACAACGACGCTCACAAGCTTGCAACAGTTGAAACGATTCCATACAAACCATCCTACTCTCGAGCCCGATACACCGATAAATACCAGCTTTTAACGTCACTGCTGTGGTCTCCGCGATGCTTACAGAGTGCCGCTGTCGGGCCTCAGGGTTCGGGACCTCGCCCGGCTTCACACGGACGCTATCCACCTGACAGATACGGCTGTGCGCGGGCGACGCCAGCTGGAGAGCTTGTGCTGGTCAACCTCCACAAATTCTCAAGCTATCGTCGACGAAGCCGCGGCGTGGGTGATAAATGCGTACACGCGTGCCGGAGGCAGCAGACATAAGGCCGGACCCTCTTACGTCACCGGAGCCAAGCGAACGAATCACGAAGGCTTGTGTCGTAACTGTCTGTCGACGCCATCTGAATCGATGCTGTGGTGATGCCGCGGTGGTTGGGTCGGTGAAGGGTAGAGAACAACGCGGCCTGAGCAGCGTGGAAACACAGCGACAACGACAAAGGAAACGCAATAAGAATATGTCGAGAAAAAGAGAAGTCTCCGACGGGACTCGAACCCGCAATCTCCCGCTTCGTAGGCGGATGCCTTATCCATTGGGCCACGGGGACGCTTCGGACATCACAAACACTCACATCAGTACCAACTTTGGGAATAACAACGCCATCAACAACTACAACCGCCGAACACACTCACATCATACCACACACATACACACACTCAGACAAACATACACACACCATCGAACACCTTACAACGACGCTCACAAGCTTGCAACAGTTGAAACGATTCCATACAAACCATCCTACTCTCGAGCCCGATACACCGATAAATACCAGCTTTTAACGTCACTGCTGTGGTCTCCGCGATGCTTACAGAGTGCCGCTGTCGGGCCTCAGGGTTCGGGACCTCGCCCGGCTTCACACGGACGCTATCCACCTGACAGATACGGCTGTGCGCGGGCGACGCCAGCTGGAGAGCTTGTGCTGGTCAACCTCCACAAATTCTCAAGCTATCGTCGACGAAGCCGCGGCGTGGGTGATAAATGCGTACACGCGTGCCGGAGGCAGCAGACATAAGGCCGGACCCTCTTACGTCACCGGAGCCAAGCGAACGAATCACGAAGGCTTGTGTCGTAACTGTCTGTCGACGCCATCTGAATCGATGCTGTGGTGATGCCGCGGTGGTTGGGTCGGTGAAGGGTAGAGAACAACGCGGCCTGAGCAGCGTGGAAACACAGCGACAACGACAAAGGAAACGCAATAAGAATATGTCGAGAAAAAGAGAAGTCTCCGACGGGACTCGAACCCGCAATCTCCCGCTTCGTAGGCGGATGCCTTATCCATTGGGCCACGGGGACGCTTCGGACATCACAAACACTCACATCAGTACCAACTTTGGGAATAACAACGCCATCAACAACTACAACTGCCGAACACACTCACATCATACCACACACATACACACACTCAGACAAACATACACACACCATCGAACACCTTACAACGACGCTCACAAGCTTGCAACAGTTGAAACGATTCCATACAAACCATCCTACTCTCGAGCCCGATACACCGATAAATACCAGCTTTTAACGTCACTGCTGTGGTCTCCGCGATGCTTACAGAGTGCCGCTGTCGGGCCTCAGGGTTCGGGACCTCGCCCGGCTTCACACGGACGCTATCCACCTGACAGATACGGCTGTGCGCGGGCGACGCCAGCTGGAGAGCTTGTGCTGGTCAACCTCCACAAATTCTCAAGCTATCGTCGACGAAGCCGCGGCGTGGGTGATAAATGCGTACACGCGTGCCGGAGGCAGCAGACATAAGGCCGGACCCTCTTACGTCACCGGAGCCAAGCGAACGAATCACGAAGGCTTGTGTCGTAACTGTCTGTCGACGCCATCTGAATCGATGCTGTGGTGATGCCGCGGTGGTTGGGTCGGTGAAGGGTAGAGAACAACGCGGCCTGAGCAGCGTGGAAACACAGCGACAACGACAAAGGAAACGCAATAAGAATATGTCGAGAAAAAGAGAAGTCTCCGACGGGACTCGAACCCGCAATCTCCCGCTTCGTAGGCGGATGCCTTATCCATTGGGCCACGGGGACGCTTCGGACATCACAAACACTCACATCAGTACCAGCTTTGGGAATAACAACGCCATCAACAACTACAACCGCCGAACACACTCACATCATACCACACACATACACACACTCAGACAAACATACACACACCATCGAACACCTTACAACGACGCTCACAAGCTTGCAACAGTTGAAACGATTCCATACAAACCATCCTACTCTCGAGCCCGATACACCGATAAATACCAGCTTTTAACGTCACTGCTGTGGTCTCCGTGATGCTTACAGAGTGCTGCTGTCGGGCCTCAGGGTTCGGGACCTCGCCCGGCTTCACACGGACGCTATCCACCTGACAGATACGGCTGTGCGCGGGCGACGCCAGCTGGAGAGCTTGTGCTGGTCAACCTCCACAAATTCTCAAGCTATCGTCGACGAAGCCGCGGCGTGGGTGATAAATGCGTACACGCGTGCCGGAGGCAGCAGACATAAGGCCGGACCCTCTTACGTCACCGGAGCCAAGCGAACGAATCACGAAGGCTTGTGTCGTAACTGTCTGTCGACGCCATCTGAATCGATGCTGTGGTGATGCCGCGGTGGTTGGGTCGGTGAAGGGTAGAGAACAACGCGGCCTGAGCAGCGTGGAAACACAGCGACAACGACAAAGGAAACGCAATAAGAATATGTCGAGAAAAAGAGAAGTCTCCGACGGGACTCGAACCCGCAATCTCCCGCTTCGTAGGCGGATGCCTTATCCATTGGGCCACGGGGACGCTTCGGACATCACAAACACTCACATCAGTACCAACTTTGGGAATAACAACGCCATCAACAACTACAACCGCCGAACACACTCACATCATACCACACACATACACACACTCAGACAAACATACACACACCATCGAACACCTTACAACGACGCTCACAAGCTTGCAACAGTTGAAACGATTCCATACAAACCATCCTACTCTCGAGCCCGATACACCGATAAATACCAGCTTTTAACGTCACTGCTGTGGTCTCCGCGATGCTTACAGAGTGCCGCTGTCGGGCCTCAGGGTTCGGGACCTCGCCCGGCTTCACACGGACGCTATCCACCTGACAGATACGGCTGTGCGCGGGCGACGCCAGCTGGAGAGCTTGTGCTGGTCAACCTCCACAAATTCTCAAGCTATCGTCGACGAAGCCGCGGCGTGGGTGATAAATGCGTACACGCGTGCCGGAGGCAGCAGACATAAGGCCGGACCCTCTTACGTCACCGGAGCCAAGCGAACGAATCACGAAGGCTTGTGTCGTAACTGTCTGTCGACGCCATCTGAATCGATGCTGTGGTGATGCCGCGGTGGTTGGGTCGGTGAAGGGTAGAGAACAACGCGGCCTGAGCAGCGTGGAAACACAGCGACAACGACAAAGGAAACGCAATAAGAATATGTCGAGAAAAAGAGAAGTCTCCGACGGGACTCGAACCCGCAATCTCCCGCTTCGTAGGCGGATGCCTTATCCATTGGGCCACGGGGACGCTTCGGACATCACAAACACTCACATCAGTACCAACTTTGGGAATAACAACGCCATCAACAACTACAACCGCCGAACACACTCACATCATACCACACACATACACACACTCAGACAAACATACACACACCATCGAACACCTTACAACGACGCTCACAAGCTTGCAACAGTTGAAACGATTCCATACAAACCATCCTACTCTCGAGCCCGATACACCGATAAATACCAGCTTTTAACGTCACTGCTGTGGTCTCCGCGATGCTTACAGAGTGCCGCTGTCGGGCCTCAGGGTTCGGGACCTCGCCCGGCTTCACACGGACGCTATCCACCTGACAGATACGGCTGTGCGCGGGCGACGCCAGCTGGAGAGCTTGTGCTGGTCAACCTCCACAAATTCTCAAGCTATCGTCGACGAAGCCGCGGCGTGGGTGATAAATGCGTACACGCGTGCCGGAGGCAGCAGACATAAGGCCGGACCCTCTTACGTCACCGGAGCCAAGCGAACGAATCACGAAGGCTTGTGTCGTAACTGTCTGTCGACGCCATCTGAATCGATGCTGTGGTGATGCCGCGGTGGTTGGGTCGGTGAAGGGTAGAGAACAACGCGGCCTGAGCAGCGTGGAAACACAGCGACAACGACAAAGGAAACGCAATAAGAATATGTCGAGAAAAAGAGAAGTCTCCGACGGGACTCGAACCCGCAATCTCCCGCTTCGTAGGCGGATGCCTTATCCATTGGGCCACGGGGACGCTTCGGACATCACAAACACTCACATCAGTACCAACTTTGGGAATAACAACGCCATCAACAACTACAACCGCCGAACACACTCACATCATACCACACACATACACACACTCAGACAAACATACACACACCATCGAACACCTTACAACGACGCTCACAAGCTTGCAACAGTTGAAACGATTCCATACAAACCATCCTACTCTCGAGCCCGATACACCGATAAATACCAGCTTTTAACGTCACTGCTGTGGTCTCCGCGATGCTTACAGAGTGCCGCTGCCGGGCCTCAGGGTTCGGGACCTCGCCCGGCTTCACACGGACGCTATCCACGTGGCAGATACGGCTGTGCGCGGGCGACGCCAGCTGGAGAGCTTGTGCTGGTCAACCTCCACAAATTCTCAAGCTATCGTCGACGAAGCCGCGGCGTGGGTGATAAATGCGTACACGCGTGCCGGAGGCAGCAGACATAAGGCCGGACCCTCTTACGTCACCGGAGCCAAGCGAACGAATCACGAAGGCTTGTGTCGTAACTGTCTGTCGACGCCATCTGAATCGATGCTGTGGTGATGCCGCGGTGGTTGGGTCGGTGAAGGGTAGAGAACAACGCGGCCTGAGCAGCGTGGAAACACAGCGACAACGACAAAGGAAACGCAATAAGAATATGTCGAGAAAAAGAGAAGTCTCCGACGGGACTCGAACCCGCAATCTCCCGCTTCGTAGGCGGATGCCTTATCCATTGGGCCACGGGGACGCTTCGGACATCACAAACACTCACATCAGTACCAACTTTGGGAATAACAACGCCATCAACAACTACAACCGCCGAACACACTCACATCATACCACACACATACACACACTCAGACAAACATACACACACCATCGAACACCTTACAACGACGCTCACAAGCTTGCAACAGTTGAAACGATTCCATACAAACCATCCTACTCTCGAGCCCGATACACCGATAAATACCAGCTTTTAACGTCACTGCTGTGGTCTCCGCGATGCTTACAGAGTGCCGCTGCCGGGCCTCAGGGTTCGGGACCTCGCCCGGCTTCACACGGACGCTATCCACGTGGCAGATACGGCTGTGCGCGGGCGACGCCAGCTGGAGAGCTTGTGCTGGTCAACCTCCACAAATTCTCAAGCTATCGTCGACGAAGCCGCGGCGTGGGTGATAAATGCGTACACGCGTGCCGGAGGCAGCAGACATAAGGCCGGACCCTCTTACGTCACCGGAGCCAAGCGAACGAATCACGAAGGCTTGTGTCGTAACTGTCTGTCGACGCCATCTGAATCGATGCTGTGGTGATGCCGCGGTGGTTGGGTCGGTGAAGGGTAGAGAACAACGCGGCCTGAGCAGCGTGGAAACACAGCGACAACGACAAAGGAAACGCAATAAGAATATGTCGAGAAAAAGAGAAGTCTCCGACGGGACTCGAACCCGCAATCTCCCGCTTCGTAGGCGGATGCCTTATCCATTGGGCCACGGGGACGCTTCGGACATCACAAACACTCACATCAGTACCAACTTTGGGAATAACAACGCCATCAACAACTACAACCGCCGAACACACTCACATCATACCACACACATACACACACTCAGACAAACATACACACACCATCGAACACCTTACAACGACGCTCACAAGCTTGCAACAGTTGAAACGATTCCATACAAACCATCCTACTCTCGAGCCCGATACACCGATAAATACCAGCTTTTAACGTCACTGCTGTGGTCTCCGCGATGCTTACAGAGTGCCGCTGCCGGGCCTCAGGGTTCGGGACCTCGCCCGGCTTCACACGGACGCTATCCACGTGGCAGATACGGCTGTGCGCGGGCGACGCCAGCTGGAGAGCTTGTGCTGGTCAACCTCCACAAATTCTCAAGCTATCGTCGACGAAGCCGCGGCGTGGGTGATAAATGCGTACACGCGTGCCGGAGGCAGCAGACATAAGGCCGGACCCTCTTACGTCACCGGAGCCAAGCGAACGAATCACGAAGGCTTGTGTCGTAACTGTCTGTCGACGCCATCTGAATCGATGCTGTGGTGATGCCGCGGTGGTTGGGTCGGTGAAGGGTAGAGAACAACGCGGCCTGAGCAGCGTGGAAACACAGCGACAACGACAAAGGAAACGCAATAAGAATATGTCGAGAAAAAGAGAAGTCTCCGACGGGACTCGAACCCGCAATCTCCCGCTTCGTAGGCGGATGCCTTATCCATTGGGCCACGGGGACGCTTCGGACATCACAAACACTCACATCAGTACCAACTTTGGGAATAACAACGCCATCAACAACTACAACCGCCGAACACACTCACATCATACCACACACATACACACACTCAGACAAACATACACACACCATCGAACACCTTACAACGACGCTCACAAGCTTGCAACAGTTGAAACGATTCCATACAAACCATCCTACTCTCGAGCCCGATACACCGATAAATACCAGCTTTTAACGTCACTGCTGTGGTCTCCGCGATGCTTACAGAGTGCCGCTGCCGGGCCTCAGGGTTCGGGACCTCGCCCGGCTTCACACGGACGCTATCCACGTGGCAGATACGGCTGTGCGCGGGCGACGCCAGCTGGAGAGCTTGTGCTGGTCAACCTCCACAAATTCTCAAGCTATCGTCGACGAAGCCGCGGCGTGGGTGATAAATGCGTACACGCGTGCCGGAGGCAGCAGACATAAGGCCGGACCCTCTTACGTCACCGGAGCCAAGCGAACGAATCACGAAGGCTTGTGTCGTAACTGTCTGTCGACGCCATCTGAATCGATGCTGTGGTGATGCCGCGGTGGTTGGGTCGGTGAAGGGTAGAGAACAACGCGGCCTGAGCAGCGTGGAAACACAGCGACAACGACAAAGGAAACGCAATAAGAATATGTCGAGAAAAAGAGAAGTCTCCGACGGGACTCGAACCCGCAATCTCCCGCTTCGTAGGCGGATGCCTTATCCATTGGGCCACGGGGACGCTTCGGACATCACAAACACTCACATCAGTACCAACTTTGGGAATAACAACGCCATCAACAACTACAACCGCCGAACACACTCACATCATACCACACACATACACACACTCAGACAAACATACACACACCATCGAACACCTTACAACGACGCTCACAAGCTTGCAACAGTTGAAACGATTCCATACAAACCATCCTACTCTCGAGCCCGATACACCGATAAATACCAGCTTTTAACGTCACTGCTGTGGTCTCCGCGATGCTTACAGAGTGCCGCTGTCGGGCCTCAGGGTTCGGGACCTCGCCCGGCTTCACACGGACGCTATCCACCTGACAGATACGGCTGTGCGCGGGCGACGCCAGCTGGAGAGCTTGTGCTGGTCAACCTCCACAAATTCTCAAGCTATCGTCGACGAAGCCGCGGCGTGGGTGATAAATGCGTACACGCGTGCCGGAGGCAGCAGACATAAGGCCGGACCCTCTTACGTCGCCGGAGCCAAGCGAACGAATCACAAAGGCTTGTGTCGTAACTGTCTGTCGACGCCATCTGAATCGATGCTGTGGTGATGCCGCGGTGGTTGGGTCGGTGAAGGGTAGAGAACAACGCGGCCTGAGCAGCGTGGAAACACAGCGACAACGACAAAGGAAACGCAATAAGAATATGTCGAGAAAAAGAGAAGTCTCCGACGGGACTCGAACCCGCAATCTCCCGCTTCGTAGGCGGATGCCTTATCCATTGGGCCACGGGGACGCTTCGGACATCACAAACACTCACATCAGTACCAACTTTGGGAATAACAACGCCATCAACAACTACAACTGCCGAACACACTCACATCATACCACACACATACACACACTCAGACAAACATACACACACCATCGAACACCTTACAACGACGCTCACAAGCTTGCAACAGTTGAAACGATTCCATACAAACCATCCTACTCTCGAGCCCGATACACCGATAAATACCAGCTTTTAACGTCACTGCTGTGGTCTCCGTGATGCTTACAGAGTGCCGCTGTCGGGCCTCAGGGTTCGGGACCTCGCCCGGCTTCACACGGACGCTATCCACGTGGCAGATACGGCTGTGCGCGGGCGACGCCAGCTGGAGAGCTTGTGCTGGTCAACCTCCACAAATTCTCAAGCTATCGTCGACGAAGCCGCGGCGGGGGTGACAAATGCGTACACGCGTGCCGGAGGCAGCAGACATAAGGCCGGACCCTCTTACGTCGCCGGAGCCAAGCGAACGAATCACAAAGGCTTGTGTCGTAACTGTCTGTCGACGCCATCTGAATCGATGCTGTGGTGATGCCGCGGTGGTTGGGTCGGTGAAGGGTAGAGAACAACGCGGCCTGAGCAGCGTGGAAACACAGCGACAACGACAAAGGAAACGCAATAAGAATATGTCGAGAAAAGAGAAGTCTCCGACGGGACTCGAACCCGCAATCTCCCGCTTCGTAGGCGGATGCCTTATCCATTGGGCCACGGGGACGCTTCGGACATCACAAACACTCACATCAGTACCAACTTTGGGAATAACAACGCCATCAACAACTACAACTGCCGAACACACTCACATCATACCACACACATACACACACTCAGACAAACATACACACACCATCGAACACCTTACAACGACGCTCACAAGCTTGCAACAGTTGAAACGATTCCATACAAACCATCCTACTCTCGAGCCCGATACACCGATAAATACCAGCTTTTAACGTCACTGCTGTGGTCTCCGTGATGCTTACAGAGTGCCGCTGTCGGGCCTCAGGGTTCGGGACCTCGCCCGGCTTCACACGGACGCTATCCACGTGGCAGATACGGCTGTGCGCGGGCGACGCCAGCTGGAGAGCTTGTGCTGGTCAACCTCCACAAATTCTCAAGCTATCGTCGACGGAAGCCGCGGCGTGGGTGACAAATGCGTACACGCGTGCCGGAGGCAGCAGACATAAGGCCGGACCCTCTTACGTCGCCGGAGCCAAGCGAACGAATCACAAAGGCTTGTGTCGTAACTGTCTGTCGACGCCATCTGAATCGATGCTGTGGTGATGCCGCCGTGGTTGGGTCGGTGAAGGGTAGAGAACAACGCGGCCTGAGCAGCGTGGAAACACAGCGACAACGACAAAGGAAACGCAATAAGAATATGTCGAGAAAAAGAGAAGTCTCCGACGGGACTCGAACCCGCAATCTCCCGCTTCGTAGGCGGATGCCTTATCCATTGGGCCACGGGGACGCTTCGGACATCACAAACACTCACATCAGTACCAACTTTGGGAATAACAACGCCATCAACAACTACAACTGCCGAACACACTCACATCATACCACACACATACACACACTCAGACAAACATACACACACCATCGAACACCTTACAACGACGCTCACAAGCTTGCAACAGTTGAAACGATTCCATACAAACCATCCTACTCTCGAGCCCGATACACCGATAAATACCAGCTTTTAACGTCACTGCTGTGGTCTCCGTGATGCTTACAGAGTGCCGCTGTCGGGCCTCAGGGTTCGGGACCTCGCCCGGCTTCACACGGACGCTATCCACGTGGCAGATACGGCTGTGCGCGGGCGACGCCAGCTGGAGAGCTTGTGCTGGTCAACCTCCACAAATTCTCAAGCTATCGTCGACGGAAGCCGCGGCGTGGGTGACAAATGCGTACACGCGTGCCGGAGGCAGCAGACATAAGGCCGGACCCTCTTACGTCGCCGGAGCCAAGCGAACGAATCACAAAGGCTTGTGTCGTAACTGTCTGTCGACGCCATCTGAATCGATGCTGTGGTGATGCCGCCGTGGTTGGGTCGGTGAAGGGTAGAGAACAACGCGGCCTGAGCAGCGTGGAAACACAGCGACAACGACAAAGGAAACGCAATAAGAATATGTCGAGAAAAAGAGAAGTCTCCGACGGGACTCGAACCCGCAATCTCCCGCTTCGTAGGCGGATGCCTTATCCATTGGGCCACGGGGACGCTTCGGACATCACAAACACTCACATCAGTACCAACTTTGGGAATAACAACGCCATCAACAACTACAACTGCCGAACACACTCACATCATACCACACACATACACACACTCAGACAAACATACACACACCATCGAACACCTTACAACGACGCTCACAAGCTTGCAACAGTTGAAACGATTCCATACAAACCATCCTACTCTCGAGCCCGATACACCGATAAATACCAGCTTTTAACGTCACTGCTGTGGTCTCCGTGATGCTTACAGAGTGCCGCTGTCGGGCCTCAGGGTTCGGGACCTCGCCCGGCTTCACACGGACGCTATCCACGTGGCAGATACGGCTGTGCGCGGGCGACGCCAGCTGGAGAGCTTGTGCTGGTCAACCTCCACAAATTCTCAAGCTATCGTCGACGGAAGCCGCGGCGTGGGTGACAAATGCGTACACGCGTGCCGGAGGCAGCAGACATAAGGCCGGACCCTCTTACGTCGCCGGAGCCAAGCGAACGAATCACAAAGGCTTGTGTCGTAACTGTCTGTCGACGCCATCTGAATCGATGCTGTGGTGATGCCGCGGTGGTTGGGTCGGTGAAGGGTAGAGAACAACGCGGCCTGAGCAGCGTGGAAACACAGCGACAACGACAAAGGAAACGCAATAAGAATATGTCGAGAAGAAGAGAAGTCTCCGACGGGACTCGAACCCGCAATCTCCCGCTTCGTAGGCGGATGCCTTATCCATTGGGCCACGGGGACGCTTCGGACATCACAAACACTCACATCAGTACCAGCTTTGGGAATAACAACGCCATCAACAACTACAACTGCCGAACACACTCACATCATACCACACACATACACACACTCAGACAAACATACACACACCATCGAACACCTTACAACGACGCTCACAAGCTTGCAACAGTTGAAACGATTCCATACAAACCATCCTACTCTCGAGCCCGATACACCGATAAATACCAGCTTTTAACGTCACTGCTGTGGTCTCCGTGATGCTTACAGAGTGCCGCTGTCGGGCCTCAGGGTTCGGGACCTCGCCCGGCTTCACACGGACGCTATCCACGTGGCAGATACGGCTGTGCGCGGGCGACGCCAGCTGGAGAGCTTGTGCTGGTCAACCTCCACAAATTCTCAAGCTATCGTCGACGGAAGCCGCGGCGTGGGTGACAAATGCGTACACGCGTGCCGGAGGCAGCAGACATAAGGCCGGACCCTCTTACGTCGCCGGAGCCAAGCGAACGAATCACAAAGGCTTGTGTCGTAACTGTCTGTCGACGCCATCTGAATCGATGCTGTGGTGATGCCGCCGTGGTTGGGTCGGTGAAGGGTAGAGAACAACGCGGCCTGAGCAGCGTGGAAACACAGCGACAACGACAAAGGAAACGCAATAAGAATATGTCGAGAAAAAGAGAAGTCTCCGACGGGACTCGAACCCGCAATCTCCCGCTTCGTAGGCGGATGCCTTATCCATTGGGCCACGGGGACGCTTCGGACATCACAAACACTCACATCAGTACCAACTTTGGGAATAACAACGCCATCAACAACTACAACTGCCGAACACACTCACATCATACCACACACATACACACACTCAGACAAACATACACACACCATCGAACACCTTACAACGACGCTCACAAGCTTGCAACAGTTGAAACGATTCCATACAAACCATCCTACTCTCGAGCCCGATACACCGATAAATACCAGCTTTTAACGTCACTGCTGTGGTCTCCGTGATGCTTACAGAGTGCCGCTGTCGGGCCTCAGGGTTCGGGACCTCGCCCGGCTTCACACGGACGCTATCCACGTGGCAGATACGGCTGTGCGCGGGCGACGCCAGCTGGAGAGCTTGTGCTGGTCAACCTCCACAAATTCTCAAGCTATCGTCGACGGAAGCCGCGGCGGGGGTGACGAATGCGTACACGCGTGCCGGAGGCAGCAGACATAAGGCCGGACCCTCTTACGTCGCCGGAGCCAAGCGAACGAATCACAAAGGCTTGTGTCGTAACTGTCTGTCGACGCCATCTGAATCGATGCTGTGGTGATGCCGCGGTGGTTGGGTCGGTGAAGGGTAGAGAACAACGCGGCCTGAGCAGCGTGGAAACACAGCGACAACGACAAAGGAAACGCAATAAGAATATGTCGAGAAAAAGAGAAGTCTCCGACGGGACTCGAACCCGCAATCTCCCGCTTCGTAGGCGGATGCCTTATCCATTGGGCCACGGGGACGCTTCGGACATCACAAACACTCACATCAGTACCAACTTTGGGAATAACAACGCCATCAACAACTACAACTGCCGAACACACTCACATCATACCACACACATACACACACTCAGACAAACATACACACACCATCGAACACCTTACAACGACGCTCACAAGCTTGCAACAGTTGAAACGATTCCATACAAACCATCCTACTCTCGAGCCCGATACACCGATAAATACCAGCTTTTAACGTCACTGCTGTGGTCTCCGTGATGCTTACAGAGTGCCGCTGTCGGGCCTCAGGGTTCGGGACCTCGCCCGGCTTCACACGGACGCTATCCACGTGGCAGATACGGCTGTGCGCGGGCGACACCAGCTGGAGAGCTTGTGCTGGTCAACCGCCACAAATTCTCAAGCTATCGTCGACGAAGCCGCGACGTGGGTGATAAATGCGTACACGCGTGCCGGAGGCAGCAGACATAAGGCCGGACCCTCTTACGTCGCCGGAGCCAAGCGAACGAATCACAAAGGCTTGTGTTGTAACTGTCTGTCGACGCCATCTGAATCGATGCTGTGGTGATGCCGCGGTGGTTGGAGAGCTTGTGCTGGTCAACCTCCACAAATTCTCAAGCTATCGTCGACGAAGCCTCGGCGGGGGTGATAAATGCGTACACGCGTGTCGGAGGCAGCAGATATAAGGCCGGACCCTCTTACGTCACCGGAGCCAAGCGAACGAATCACGAAGGCTTGTGTTGTAACCGTCTGTCGACGCCATCTGAATCGATGCTGTGGTGATGCCGCGGTGGTTGGGTCGGTGAAGGGTAGAGGACAACGCGGCCTGAGCAGCGTGGAAACACAGCGACAACGACAAAGGAAACGCAATAAGAATATGTCGAGAAAAAGAGAAGTCTCCGACGGGACTCGAACCCGCAATCTCCCGCTTCGTAGGCGGATGCCTTATCCATTGGGCCACGGGGACGCTTCGGACATCACAAACACTCACATCAGTACCAACTTTGGGAATAACAACGCCATCAACAACTACAACTGCCGAACACACTCACATCATACCACACACATACACACACTCAGACAAACATACACACACCATCGAACACCTTACAACGACGCTCACAAGCTTGCAACAGTTGAAACGATTCCATACAAACCATCCTACTCTCGAGCCCGATACACCGATAAATACCAGCTTTTAACGTCACTGCTGTGGTCTCCGTGATGCTTACAGAGTGCCGCTGTCGGGCCTCAGGGTTCGGGACCTCGCCCGGCTTCACACGGACGCTATCCACGTGGCAGATACGGCTGTGCGCGGGCGACACCAGCTGGAGAGCTTGTGCTGGTCAACCGCCACAAATTCTCAAGCTATCGTCGACGAAGCCGCGACGTGGGTGATAAATGCGTACACGCGTGCCGGAGGCAGCAGACATAAGGCCGGACCCTCTTACGTCGCCGGAGCCAAGCGAACGAATCACAAAGGCTTGTGTTGTAACTGTCTGTCGACGCCATCTGAATCGATGCTGTGGTGATGCCGCGGTGGTTGGAGAGCTTGTGCTGGTCAACCTCCACAAATTCTCAAGCTATCGTCGACGAAGCCTCGGCGGGGGTGATAAATGCGTACGCGCGTGTCGGAGGCAGCAGATATAAGGCCGGACCCTCTTACGTCACCGGAGCCAAGCGAACGAATCACGAAGGCTTGTGTTGTAACCGTCTGTCGACGCCATCTGAATCGATGCTGTGGTGATGCCGCGGTGGTTGGGTCGGTGAAGGGTAGAGGACAACGCGGCCTGAGCAGCGTGGAAACACAGCGACAACGACAAAGGAAACGCAATAAGAATATGTCGAGAAAAAGAGAAGTCTCCGACGGGACTCGAACCCGCAATCTCCCGCTTCGTAGGCGGATGCCTTATCCATTGGGCCACGGGGACGCTTCGGACATCACAAACACTCACATCAGTACCAACTTTGGGAATAACAACGCCATCAACAACTACAACTGCCGAACACACTCACATCATACCACACACATACACACACTCAGACAAACATACACACACCATCGAACACCTTACAACGACGCTCACAAGCTTGCAACAGTTGAAACGATTCCATACAAACCATCCTACTCTCGAGCCCGATACACCGATAAATACCAGCTTTTAACGTCACTGCTGTGGTCTCCGCGATGCTTACAGAGTGCCGCTGTCGGGCCTCAGGGTTCGGGACCTCGCCCGGCTTCACACGGACGCTATCCACCTGACAGATACGGCTGTGCGCGGGCGACGCCAGCTGGAGAGCTTGTGCTGGTCAACCTCCACAAATTCTCAAGCTATCGTCGACGAAGCCGCGGCGTGGGTGATAAATGCGTACACGCGTGCCGGAGGCAGCAGACATAAGGCCGGACCCTCTTACGTCACCGGAGCCAAGCGAACGAATCACGAAGGCTTGTGTCGTAACTGTCTGTCGACGCCATCTGAATCGATGCTGTGGTGATGCCGCGGTGGTTGGGTCGGTGAAGGGTAGAGAACAACGCGGCCTGAGCAGCGTGGAAACACAGCGACAACGACAAAGGAAACGCAATAAGAATATGTCGAGAAAAAGAGAAGTCTCCGACGGGACTCGAACCCGCAATCTCCCGCTTCGTAGGCGGATGCCTTATCCATTGGGCCACGGGGACGCTTCGGACATCACAAACACTCACATCAGTACCAACTTTGGGAATAACAACGCCATCAACAACTACAACCGCCGAACACACTCACATCATACCACACACATACACACACTCAGACAAACATACACACACCATCGAACACCTTACAACGACGCTCACAAGCTTGCAACAGTTGAAACGATTCCATACAAACCATCCTACTCTCGAGCCCGATACACCGATAAATACCAGCTTTTAACGTCACTGCTGTGGTCTCCGCGATGCTTACAGAGTGCCGCTGTCGGGCCTCAGGGTTCGGGACCTCGCCCGGCTTCACACGGACGCTATCCACCTGACAGATACGGCTGTGCGCGGGCGACGCCAGCTGGAGAGCTTGTGCTGGTCAACCTCCACAAATTCTCAAGCTATCGTCGACGAAGCCGCGGCGTGGGTGATAAATGCGTACACGCGTGCCGGAGGCAGCAGACATAAGGCCGGACCCTCTTACGTCACCGGAGCCAAGCGAACGAATCACGAAGGCTTGTGTCGTAACTGTCTGTCGACGCCATCTGAATCGATGCTGTGGTGATGCCGCGGTGGTTGGGTCGGTGAAGGGTAGAGAACAACGCGGCCTGAGCAGCGTGGAAACACAGCGACAACGACAAAGGAAACGCAATAAGAATATGTCGAGAAAAAGAGAAGTCTCCGACGGGACTCGAACCCGCAATCTCCCGCTTCGTAGGCGGATGCCTTATCCATTGGGCCACGGGGACGCTTCGGACATCACAAACACTCACATCAGTACCAACTTTGGGAATAACAACGCCATCAACAACTACAACCGCCGAACACACTCACATCATACCACACACATACACACACTCAGACAAACATACACACACCATCGAACACCTTACAACGACGCTCACAAGCTTGCAACAGTTGAAACGATTCCATACAAACCATCCTACTCTCGAGCCCGATACACCGATAAATACCAGCTTTTAACGTCACTGCTGTGGTCTCCGCGATGCTTACAGAGTGCCGCTGCCGGGCCTCAGGGTTCGGGACCTCGCCCGGCTTCACACGGACGCTATCCACGTGGCAGATACGGCTGTGCGCGGGCGACGCCAGCTGGAGAGCTTGTGCTGGTCAACCTCCACAAATTCTCAAGCTATCGTCGACGAAGCCGCGGCGTGGGTGATAAATGCGTACACGCGTGCCGGAGGCAGCAGACATAAGGCCGGACCCTCTTACGTCACCGGAGCCAAGCGAACGAATCACGAAGGCTTGTGTCGTAACTGTCTGTCGACGCCATCTGAATCGATGCTGTGGTGATGCCGCGGTGGTTGGGTCGGTGAAGGGTAGAGAACAACGCGGCCTGAGCAGCGTGGAAACACAGCGACAACGACAAAGGAAACGCAATAAGAATATGTCGAGAAAAAGAGAAGTCTCCGACGGGACTCGAACCCGCAATCTCCCGCTTCGTAGGCGGATGCCTTATCCATTGGGCCACGGGGACGCTTCGGACATCACAAACACTCACATCAGTACCAACTTTGGGAATAACAACGCCATCAACAACTACAACTGCCGAACACACTCACATCATACCACACACATACACACACTCAGACAAACATACACACACCATCGAACACCTTACAACGACGCTCACAAGCTTGCAACAGTTGAAACGATTCCATACAAACCATCCTACTCTCGAGCCCGATACACCGATAAATACCAGCTTTTAACGTCACTGCTGTGGTCTCCGTGATGCTTACAGAGTGCCGCTGTCGGGCCTCAGGGTTCGGGACCTCGCCCGGCTTCACACGGACGCTATCCACGTGGCAGATACGGCTGTGCGCGGGCGACGCCAGCTGGAGAGCTTGTGCTGGTCAACCTCCACAAATTCTCAAGCTATCGTCGACGGAAGCCGCGGCGTGGGTGACAAATGCGTACACGCGTGCCGGAGGCAGCAGACATAAGGCCGGACCCTCTTACGTCGCCGGAGCCAAGCGAACGAATCACAAAGGCTTGTGTCGTAACTGTCTGTCGACGCCATCTGAATCGATGCTGTGGTGATGCCGCGGTGGTTGGGTCGGTGAAGGGTAGAGAACAACGCGGCCTGAGCAGCGTGGAAACACAGCGACAACGACAAAGGAAACGCAATAAGAATATGTCGAGAAAAGAGAAGTCTCCGACGGGACTCGAACCCGCAATCTCCCGCTTCGTAGGCGGATGCCTTATCCATTGGGCCACGGGGACGCTTCGGACATCACAAACACTCACATCAGTACCAACTTTGGGAATAACAACGCCATCAACAACTACAACCGCCGAACACACTCACATCATACCACACACATACACACACTCAGACAAACATACACACACCATCGAACACCTTACAACGACGCTCACAAGCTTGCAACAGTTGAAACGATTCCATACAAACCATCCTACTCTCGAGCCCGATACACCGATAAATACCAGCTTTTAACGTCACTGCTGTGGTCTCCGCGATGCTTACAGAGTGCCGCTGCCGGGCCTCAGGGTTCGGGACCTCGCCCGGCTTCACACGGACGCTATCCACGTGGCAGATACGGCTGTGCGCGGGCGACGCCAGCTGGAGAGCTTGTGCTGGTCAACCTCCACAAATTCTCAAGCTATCGTCGACGAAGCCGCGGCGTGGGTGATAAATGCGTACACGCGTGCCGGAGGCAGCAGACATAAGGCCGGACCCTCTTACGTCACCGGAGCCAAGCGAACGAATCACGAAGGCTTGTGTCGTAACTGTCTGTCGACGCCATCTGAATCGATGCTGTGGTGATGCCGCGGTGGTTGGGTCGGTGAAGGGTAGAGAACAACGCGGCCTGAGCAGCGTGGAAACACAGCGACAACGACAAAGGAAACGCAATAAGAATATGTCGAGAAAAAGAGAAGTCTCCGACGGGACTCGAACCCGCAATCTCCCGCTTCGTAGGCGGATGCCTTATCCATTGGGCCACGGGGACGCTTCGGACATCACAAACACTCACATCAGTACCAACTTTGGGAATAACAACGCCATCAACAACTACAACCGCCGAACACACTCACATCATACCACACACATACACACACTCAGACAAACATACACACACCATCGAACACCTTACAACGACGCTCACAAGCTTGCAACAGTTGAAACGATTCCATACAAACCATCCTACTCTCGAGCCCGATACACCGATAAATACCAGCTTTTAACGTCACTGCTGTGGTCTCCGCGATGCTTACAGAGTGCCGCTGTCGGGCCTCAGGGTTCGGGACCTCGCCCGGCTTCACACGGACGCTATCCACCTGACAGATACGGCTGTGCGCGGGCGACGCCAGCTGGAGAGCTTGTGCTGGTCAACCTCCACAAATTCTCAAGCTATCGTCGACGAAGCCGCGGCGTGGGTGATAAATGCGTACACGCGTGCCGGAGGCAGCAGACATAAGGCCGGACCCTCTTACGTCACCGGAGCCAAGCGAACGAATCACGAAGGCTTGTGTCGTAACTGTCTGTCGACGCCATCTGAATCGATGCTGTGGTGATGCCGCGGTGGTTGGGTCGGTGAAGGGTAGAGAACAACGCGGCCTGAGCAGCGTGGAAACACAGCGACAACGACAAAGGAAACGCAATAAGAATATGTCGAGAAAAAGAGAAGTCTCCGACGGGACTCGAACCCGCAATCTCCCGCTTCGTAGGCGGATGCCTTATCCATTGGGCCACGGGGACGCTTCGGACATCACAAACACTCACATCAGTACCAACTTTGGGAATAACAACGCCATCAACAACTACAACTGCCGAACACACTCACATCATACCACAAACATACACACACTCAGACAAACATACACACACCATCGAACGCCTTACAACGACGCTCACAAGCTTGCAACATTTGAAACGATTCCATACAAACCATCCTACTCTCGAGCCCGATACACCGATAAATACCAGCTTTTAACGTCACTGCTGTGGTCTCCGCGATGCTTACAGAGTGCCGCTGTCGGGCCTCAGGGTTCGGGACCTCGCCCGGCTTCACACGGACGCTATCCACGTGGCAGATACGGCTGTGCGCGGGCGACGCCAGCTGGAGAGCTTGTGCTGGTCAACCTCCACAAATTCTCAAGCTATCGTCGACGGAAGCCGCGGCGGGGGTGACAAATGCGTACACGCGTGCCGGAGGCAGCAGACATAAGGCCGGACCCTCTTACGTCGCCGGAGCCAAGCGAACGAATCACAAAGGCTTGTGTTGTAACTGTCTGTCGACGCCATCTGAATCGATGCTGTGGTGATGCCGCCGTGGTTGGGTCGGTGAAGGGTAGAGAACAACGCGGCCTGAGCAGCGTGGAAACACAGCGACAACGACAAAGGAAACGCAATAAGAATATGTCGAGAAAAAGAGAAGTCTCCGACGGGACTCGAACCCGCAATCTCCCGCTTCGTAGGCGGATGCCTTATCCATTGGGCCACGGGGACGCTTCGGACATCACAAACACTCACATCAGTACCAACTTTGGGAATAACAACGCCATCAACAACTACAACCGCCGAACACACTCACATCATACCACACACATACACACACTCAGACAAACATACACACACCATCGAACACCTTACAACGACGCTCACAAGCTTGCAACAGTTGAAACGATTCCATACAAACCATCCTACTCTCGAGCCCGATACACCGATAAATACCAGCTTTTAACGTCACTGCTGTGGTCTCCGCGATGCTTACAGAGTGCCGCTGTCGGGCCTCAGGGTTCGGGACCTCGCCCGGCTTCACACGGACGCTATCCACCTGACAGATACGGCTGTGCGCGGGCGACGCCAGCTGGAGAGCTTGTGCTGGTCAACCTCCACAAATGCTCAAGCTATCGTCGACGAAGCCGCGGCGTGGGTGATAAATGCGTACACGCGTGCCGGAGGCAGCAGACATAAGGCCGGACCCTCTTACGTCACCGGAGCCAAGCGAACGAATCACGAAGGCTTGTGTCGTAACTGTCTGTCGACGCCATCTGAATCGATGCTGTGGTGATGCCGCGGTGGTTGGGTCGGTGAAGGGTAGAGAACAACGCGGCCTGAGCAGCGTGGAAACACAGCGACAACGACAAAGGAAACGCAATAAGAATATGTCGAGAAAAAGAGAAGTCTCCGACGGGACTCGAACCCGCAATCTCCCGCTTCGTAGGCGGATGCCTTATCCATTGGGCCACGGGGACGCTTCGGACATCACAAACACTCACATCAGTACCAACTTTGGGAATAACAACGCCATCAACAACTACAACTGCCGAACACACTCACATCATACCACACACATACACACACTCAGACAAACATACACACACCATCGAACGCCTTACAACGACGCTCACAAGCTTGCAACAGTTGAAACGATTCCATACAAACCATCCTACTCTCGAGCCCGATACACCGATAAATACCAGCTTTTAACGTCACTGCTGTGGTCTCCGTGATGCTTACAGAGTGCCGCTGTCGGGCCTCAGGGTTCGGGACCTCGCCCGGCTTCACACGGACGCTATCCACCTGACAGATACGGCTGTGCGCGGGCGACGCCAGCTGGAGAGCTTGTGCTGGTCAACCTCCACAAATTCTCAAGCTATCGTCGACGAAGCCGCGGCGTGGGTGATAAATGCGTACACGCGTGCCGGAGGCAGCAGACATAAGGCCGGACCCTCTTACGTCACCGGAGCCAAGCGAACGAATCACGAAGGCTTGTGTCGTAACTGTCTGTCGACGCCATCTGAATCGATGCTGTGGTGATGCCGCGGTGGTTGGGTCGGTGAAGGGTAGAGAACAACGCGGCCTGAGCAGCGTGGAAACACAGCGACAACGACAAAGGAAACGCAATAAGAATATGTCGAGAAAAAGAGAAGTCTCCGACGGGACTCGAACCCGCAATCTCCCGCTTCGTAGGCGGATGCCTTATCCATTGGGCCACGGGGACGCTTCGGACATCACAAACACTCACATCAGTACCAACTTTGGGAATAACAACGCCATCAACAACTACAACTGCCGAACACACTCACATCATACCACACACATACACACACTCAGACAAACATACACACACCATCGAACGCCTTACAACGACGCTCACAAGCTTGCAACAGTTGAAACGATTCCATACAAACCATCCTACTCTCGAGCCCGATACACCGATAAATACCAGCTTTTAACGTCACTGCTGTGGTCTCCGTGATGCTTACAGAGTGCCGCTGTCGGGCCTCAGGGTTCGGGACCTCGCCCGGCTTCACACGGACGCTATCCACCTGACAGATACGGCTGTGCGCGGGCGACGCCAGCTGGAGAGCTTGTGCTGGTCAACCTCCACAAATTCTCAAGCTATCGTCGACGAAGCCGCGGCGTGGGTGATAAATGCGTACACGCGTGCCGGAGGCAGCAGACATAAGGCCGGACCCTCTTACGTCACCGGAGCCAAGCGAACGAATCACGAAGGCTTGTGTCGTAACTGTCTGTCGACGCCATCTGAATCGATGCTGTGGTGATGCCGCGGTGGTTGGGTCGGTGAAGGGTAGAGAACAACGCGGCCTGAGCAGCGTGGAAACACAGCGACAACGACAAAGGAAACGCAATAAGAATATGTCGAGAAAAAGAGAAGTCTCCGACGGGACTCGAACCCGCAATCTCCCGCTTCGTAGGCGGATGCCTTATCCATTGGGCCACGGGGACGCTTCGGACATCACAAACACTCACATCAGTACCAACTTTGGGAATAACAACGCCATCAACAACTACAACTGCCGAACACACTCACATCATACCACACACATACACACACTCAGACAAACATACACACACCATCGAACGCCTTACAACGACGCTCACAAGCTTGCAACATTTGAAACGATTCCATACAAACCATCCTACTCTCGAGCCCGATACACCGATAAATACCAGCTTTTAACGTCACTGCTGTGGTCTCCGTGATGCTTACAGAGTGCCGCTGTCGGGCCTCAGGGTTCGGGACCTCGCCCGGCTTCACACGGACGCTATCCACGTGGCAGATACGGCTGTGCGCGGGCGACGCCAGCTGGAGAGCTTGTGCTGGTCAACCTCCACAAATTCTCAAGCTATCGTCGACGGAAGCCGCGGCGGGGGTGACAAATGCGTACACGCGTGCCGGAGGCAGCAGACATAAGGCCGGACCCTCTTACGTCGCCGGAGCCAAGCGAACGAATCACAAAGGCTTGTGTTGTAACTGTCTGTCGACGCCATCTGAATCGATGCTGTGGTGATGCCGCCGTGGTTGGGTCGGTGAAGGGTAGAGAACAACGCGGCCTGAGCAGCGTGGAAACACAGCGACAACGACAAAGGAAACGCAATAAGAATATGTCGAGAAAAAGAGAAGTCTCCGACGGGACTCGAACCCGCAATCTCCCGCTTCGTAGGCGGATGCCTTATCCATTGGGCCACGGGGACGCTTCGGACATCACAAACACTCACATCAGTACCAACTTTGGGAATAACAACGCCATCAACAACTACAACTGCCGAACACACTCACATCATACCACACACATACACACACTCAGACAAACATACACACACCATCGAACGCCTTACAACGACGCTCACAAGCTTGCAACATTTGAAACGATTCCATACAAACCATCCTACTCTCGAGCCCGATACACCGATAAATACCAGCTTTTAACGTCACTGCTGTGGTCTCCGTGATGCTTACAGAGTGCCGCTGTCGGGCCTCAGGGTTCGGGACCTCGCCCGGCTTCACACGGACGCTATCCACGTGGCAGATACGGCTGTGCCCGGGCGGCGCCAGTTGGAGGTCTTGTGCTGGTCAACCTCCACAAATGCTCGAACTATCGTCGACGGAAGCCGCGGCGTAGGCGACAAATGCGTACACGCGTGTCGGAGGCAGCAGACATAAGGCCGGACCCTCTTACGTCACCGGAGCCAAGCGAACGAATCACAAAAGCTTGCGTTGTGGAAGCTGTCTGTCGACGCTATCTGAATCGATGCTGTGGTGATGCCACGGCGGTTGGGTCAGTGAAGGGTAAAGAACAACGCGACCTGAGCAGCGTGGAAACACAGCGACAACGCGAAAGGAAACGCGATAAGAATATGTCGAGAAAAAGAGAAGTCTCCGACGGGACTCGAACCCGCAATCTCCCGCTTCGTAGGCGGATGCCTTATCCATTGGGCCACGGGGACGCTTCGGACATCACAAACACTCACATCAGTACCAACTTTGGGAATAACAACGCCATCAACAACTACAACTGCCGAACACACTCACATCATACCACACACATACACACACTCAGACAAACATACACACACCATCGAACACCTTACAACGACGCTCACAAGCTTGCAACATTTGAAACGATTCCATACAAACCATCCTACTCTCGAGCCCGATACACCGATAAATACCAGCTTTTAACGTCACTGCTGTGGTCTCCGTGATGCTTACAGAGTGCCGCTGTCGGGCCTCAGGGTTCGGGACCTCGCCCGGCTTCACACGGACGCTATCCACGTGGCAGATACGGCTGTGCGCGGGCGACGCCAGCTGGAGAGCTTGTGCTGGTCAACCTCCACAAATTCTCAAGCTATCGTCGACGAAGCCGCGGCGTGGGTGATAAATGCGTACACGCGTGCCGGAGGCAGCAGACATAAGGCCGGACCCTCTTACGTCACCGGAGCCAAGCGAACGAATCACGAAGGCTTGTGTCGTAACTGTCTGTCGACGCCATCTGAATCGATGCTGTGGTGATGCCGCGGTGGTTGGGTCGGTGAAGGGTAGAGAACAACGCGGCCTGAGCAGCGTGGAAACACAGCGACAACGACAAAGGAAACGCAATAAGAATATGTCGAGAAAAAGAGAAGTCTCCGACGGGACTCGAACCCGCAATCTCCCGCTTCGTAGGCGGATGCCTTATCCATTGGGCCACGGGGACGCTTCGGACATCACAAACACTCACATCAGTACCAACTTTGGGAATAACAACGCCATCAACAACTACAACTGCCGAACACACTCACATCATACCACACACATACACACACTCAGACAAACATACACACACCATCGAACACCTTACAACGACGCTCACAAGCTTGCAACAGTTGAAACGATTCCATACAAACCATCCTACTCTCGAGCCCGATACACCGATAAATACCAGCTTTTAACGTCACTGCTGTGGTCTCCGTGATGCTTACAGAGTGCCGCTGTCGGGCCTCAGGGTTCGGGACCTCGCCCGGCTTCACAAGGACGCTATCCACGTGGCAGATACGGCTGTGCGCGGGCGACGCCAGCTGGAGAGCTTGTGCTGGTCAACCTCCACAAATTCTCAAGCTATCGTCGACGGAAGCCGCGGCGTGGGTGACAAATGCGTACACGCGTGCCGGAGGCAGCAGACATAAGGCCGGACCCTCTTACGTCGCCGGAGCCAAGCGAACGAATCACAAAGGCTTGTGTCGTAACTGTCTGTCGACGCCATCTGAATCGATGCTGTGGTGATGCCGCGGTGGTTGGGTCGGTGAAGGGTAGAGAACAACGCGGCCTGAGCAGCGTGGAAACACAGCGACAACGACAAAGGAAACGCAATAAGAATATGTCGAGAAAAAGAGAAGTCTCCGACGGGACTCGAACCCGCAATCTCCCGCTTCGTAGGCGGATGCCTTATCCATTGGGCCACGGGGACGCTTCGGACATCACAAACACTCACATCAGTACCAACTTTGGGAATAACAACGCCATCAACAACTACAACTGCCGAACACACTCACATCATACCACACACATACACACACTCAGACAAACATACACACACCATCGAACACCTAACAACGACGCTCACAAGCTTGCAACATTTGAAACGATTCCATACAAACCATCCTACTCTCGAGCCCGATACACCGATAAATACCAGCTTTTAACGTCACTGCTGTGGTCTCCGTGATGCTTACAGAGTGCCGCTGTCGGGCCTCAGGGTTCGGGACCTCGCCCGGCTTCACACGGACGCTATCCACGTGGCAGATACGGCTGTGCGCGGGCGACGCCAGCTGGAGAGCTTGTGCTGGTCAACCTCCACAAATTCTCAAGCTATCGTCGACGGAAGCCGCGGCGTGGGTGACAAATGCGTACACGCGTGCCGGAGGCAGCAGACATAAGGCCGGACCCTCTTACGTCGCCGGAGCCAAGCGAACGAATCACAAAGGCTTGTGTCGTAACTGTCTGTCGACGCCATCTGAATCGATGCTGTGGTGATGCCGCGGTGGTTGGGTCGGTGAAGGGTAGAGAACAACGCGGCCTGAGCAGCGTGGAAACACAGCGACAACGACAAAGGAAACGCAATAAGAATATGTCGAGAAAAAGAGAAGTCTCCGACGGGACTCGAACCCGCAATCTCCCGCTTCGTAGGCGGATGCCTTATCCATTGGGCCACGGGGACGCTTCGGACATCACAAACACTCACATCAGTACCAACTTTGGGAATAACAACGCCATCAACAACTACAACTGCCGAACACACTCACATCATACCACACACATACACACACTCAGACAAACATACACACACCATCGAACACCTAACAACGACGCTCACAAGCTTGCAACATTTGAAACGATTCCATACAAACCATCCTACTCTCGAGCCCGATACACCGATAAATACCAGCTTTTAACGTCACTGCTGTGGTCTCCGTGATGCTTACAGAGTGCCGCTGTCGGGCCTCAGGGTTCGGGACCTCGCCCGGCTTCACACGGACGCTATCCACGTGGCAGATACGGCTGTGCGCGGGCGACGCCAGCTGGAGAGCTTGTGCTGATCAACCTCCACAAATTCTCAAGCTATCGTCGACGGAAGCCGCGGCGGGGGTGACAAATGCGTACACGCGTGCCGGAGGCAGCAGACATAAGGCCGGACCCTCTTACGTCGCCGGAGCCAAGCGAACGAATCACAAAGGCTTGTGTTGTAACCGTCTGTCGACGCCATCTGAATCGATGCTGTGGTGATGCCGCGGTGGTTGGGTCGGTGAAGGGTAGAGAACAACGCGGCCTGAGCAGCGTGGAAACACAGCGACAACGACAAAGGAAACGCAATAAGAATATGTCGAGAAAAAGAGAAGTCTCCGACGGGACTCGAACCCGCAATCTCCCGCTTCGTAGGCGGATGCCTTATCCATTGGGCCACGGGGACGCTTCGGACATCACAAACACTCACATCAGTACCAACTTTGGGAATAACAACGCCATCAACAACTACAACTGCCGAACACACTCACATCATACCACACACATACACACACTCAGACAAACATACACACACCATCGAACACCTTACAACGACGCTCACAAGCTTGCAACATTTGAAACGATTCCATACAAACCATCCTACTCTCGAGCCCGATACACCGATAAATACCAGCTTTTAACGTCACTGCTGTGGTCTCCGTGATGCTTACAGAGTGCCGCTGTCGGGCCTCAGGGTTCGGGACCTCGCCCGGCTTCACACGGACGCTATCCACGTGGCAGATACGGCTGTGCGCGGGCGACGCCAGCTGGAGAGCTTGTGCTGGTCAACCTCCACAAATTCTCAAGCTATCGTCGACGGAAGCCGCGGCGTGGGTGACAAATGCGTACACGCGTGCCGGAGGCAGCAGACATAAGGCCGGACCCTCTTACGTCGCCGGAGCCAAGCGAACGAATCACAAAGGCTTGTGTCGTAACTGTCTGTCGACGCCATCTGAATCGATGCTGTGGTGATGCCGCGGTGGTTGGGTCGGTGAAGGGTAGAGAACAACGCGGCCTGAGCAGCGTGGAAACACAGCGACAACGACAAAGGAAACGCAATAAGAATATGTCGAGAAAAAGAGAAGTCTCCGACGGGACTCGAACCCGCAATCTCCCGCTTCGTAGGCGGATGCCTTATCCATTGGGCCACGGGGACGCTTCGGACATCACAAACACTCACATCAGTACCAACTTTGGGAATAACAACGCCATCAACAACTACAACTGCCGAACACACTCACATCATACCACACACATACACACACTCAGACAAACATACACACACCATCGAACACCTAACAACGACGCTCACAAGCTTGCAACAGTTGAAACGATTCCATACAAACCATCCTACTCTCGAGCCCGATACACCGATAAATACCAGCTTTTAACGTCACTGCTGTGGTCTCCGTGATGCTTACAGAGTGCCGCTGTCGGGCCTCAGGGTTCGGGACCTCGCCCGGCTTCACACGGACGCTATCCACGTGGCAGATACGGCTGTGCGCGGGCGACGCCAGCTGGAGAGCTTGTGCTGATCAACCTCCACAAATTCTCAAGCTATCGTCGACGGAAGCCGCGGCGGGGGTGACAAATGCGTACACGCGTGCCGGAGGCAGCAGACATAAGGCCGGACCCTCTTACGTCGCCGGAGCCAAGCGAACGAATCACAAAGGCTTGTGTTGTAACTGTCTGTCGACGCCATCTGAATCGATGCTGTGGTGATGCCGCGGTGGTTGGAGAGCTTGTGCTGGTCAACCTCCACAAATTCTCAAGCTATCGTCGACGAAGCCGCGGCGGGGGTGATAAATGCGTACACGCGTGTCGGAGGCAGCAGACATAAGGCCGGACCCTCTTACGTCGCCGGAGCCAAGCGAACGAATCACGAAGGCTTGTGTTGTAACCGTCTGTCGACGCCATCTGAATCGATGCTGTGGTGATGCCGCGGTGGTTGGGTCGGTGAAGGGTAGAGAACAACGCGGCCTGAGCAGCGTGGAAACACAGCGACAACGACAAAGGAAACGCAATAAGAATATGTCGAGAAAAAGAGAAGTCTCCGACGGGACTCGAACCCGCAATCTCCCGCTTCGTAGGCGGATGCCTTATCCATTGGGCCACGGGGACGCTTCGGACATCACAAACACTCACATCAGTACCAACTTTGGGAATAACAACGCC